>JAZGTK010001579.1:0-38220 GCA_036877625.1 Ambastaia sidthimunki | reverse complement strand
TCTGCCATAGATTCAGCATTCTCAAGAGACATTCAAACATGACTGTGAAAGGCTTTAATGACAACCAAGACCAAAAGCTCTTTTCCCCCCACTATTTCACTCAGAGAACATTCTCTCTTTGGTCACCACTGTTCTGTTATCTCTCAATTCCATTTTGCTCTTGTTTGAAGAGTGCATAAGAAATGCTTTAGGGCCTAATCTACACCTGTAACCTTGCTTGCTTAGTGTGCAAGGTCATCTTGGACACACAATATAGCTAATATAGCAAAGGAAGGTCAGAATCAATGGTCTGTATAATAATATAGTGTCTAATACACATTGGTTATCACAGTCCCATTAAATCTAAACCCTAAACTAAACTCTTCTGCTTTGGACGTGCTAAAATGATGTACTGAGATTCTGTGGTGGCACCACTCCTCTTTCCACAAGTAAACAAGCCATAATTAATTGTACAGTGTGTAAATTTAGCCCAAAGGCACGGAGGCCATCTTAACCCTCACCGCAAGGAAAGGTCTTGGCAAATAGCCACACAATATTTTTAATTCGACCCTTTCTGGCTGGGCCCAACAACTGGGCTCTCTGTTTAAGGTCTCAGATGAGAATAAAACCATCCAGACTTTTGCAGTCGTTTAGGATTAGAATAATCCAGCAGTGTTGGTGATATGGTGATGATTCAATATAATGCATGAGTAACAGAACAAGACTTCTAATCATATGACGGGCATGACAGTGACAAAAGTGAGAACGATGTCAAAGATAGCTCTTGCGATGTTTACAGTATGCACTCTTAATATAGATGGTATTATGGGAGAGCATTTTAATCTTGCCCAGACTTGAAAATGCACGCACCTACTTTTCCTTCTGCATGCTTTCATCATACATCACATGTGCAGTTAAAATAAACTGTTTACTAGGTACTTTCTTTAGGTTGCATGTCCTATATGGCTACTATCTTAAATTTAGCAAAAAGTAGTGCAACTAGACTTACTTAAAGTGAGACCATGTCCTCAAAAACTTGATCAGGTCATCTGGCCTCAGTCCGGCCCTAAATCAGTACAAATGAACTGATTATTTAAGCGCAAAATGCAGTTTGTACCAGGTGCGTGCTCTCAAAGGTGCGTTAGATGGAGCAAGTCAAGGCTTTAACATAAGGCAAGAGTGTGGATGTAACAGCGGGGTCTTTGAACCCTCCAGGTGCAGCTGTATGTTGACTGATGGAAAGAGGCTTTGGCCTGGGAACGCAATGCCTCGAATGCACCAAACGGGTTTGTTTTACAGAGGAAGTATTGTTACACTTTGACTTGTTTATCAAAGCAAAAGTTACTGAACAATGCATTTTTTTTAAAGATAGTTGAGGTCGAAAGTGTGCATTTATGTGTGTGTCTGAGACATTCCAGTGGGGTCTTATTTGGCAGTGTGAGACTACAACTGCATGATCATCCGCAGGCAAGTTCACACTGTGTTTTCCTCTGTGTTCAAACCCTCTTTCTTTGAGTGAAGAGTATGTGTCAGTAGATTTACCAATGTGTATGATTCCCACTGGGCCCATATTCTACGCTAAGCTCTGTTTTATCCCCTGTTGTTTTGCTATTTAAAAGCTGCTGTCCCTGTCTCTATCAATGTGCCCATATACTCATTTAAAACAAATATGTCCTCTTTAGCAGCAAGGCATAGATTACACATGTACACATCATTCTGCGGAGCCTGTTTCCACATACATAACAGCCCTCCTGTCATGGATCTCAAAGATGTTTTTATTTACTTTTTAAATATCTCATATATATACAGTATATATGCACCCCCTCATAATTTTTACTCCACAATATTTCCTTTCAAAGAAGTTGCGGAGAAAATATAAACATTGCAGGTTGTAGAGCCATAAAAATGGCACACAGTTTGAGGGTTCTGTTAGGTCATGAGGGCTGAATGAAAGGATGTGAATGGAAGACTGAAATAAAGAGAATTTCCTCAGCTTTTGGCCTCTCTTTACACGCTTCCTTGTCCAGATTTAATCTGTACCCTGCAGCACACGCTACACTTTCTGGTGGGGAACTGAAAAGCGCAAGGAGCAAAATGTTCAGTGCGCTCTATACTTATTGCCTCGGGCCACGCTATGATTTCTTTCTCAACCTCTGTGAGCGCCTAGTGTCTTTTTCTCCAGATGTTCAGGAACATCTAAGCTCAAAGCACAATAATGTTTCCGAGGCCTTGCGTGGCTCACTCCTCTCGCTAACCCACATGGGATGTGTTAGCGGCGCGTGAAGGTAAGCTCAACAAGTAGAGAAAATGCTCGAGGCTAGCATCAGATAAATGAGAGAAAAGTGTAGTGGAAGACGGGGGAAGCAGCAGTTGATTGGAGGGTCACCACCCTGTGTGAAGGACACAGGTTGAGATAAAGGCAGGGGCTGTAATTAGCAAGGCAAAAGCTCTGAATACAAGTCCTACTGTGCAATGTGGGGAAGCAACATGTTAATTGCTACTTTTATCAATGCACAAAAATACAGCAGGAAGTATTCCTTCAAACTATATGAATGTGCAGGCAGACGAAGGATAAACTACTGTGACATAAAAACAATAATGGACAAACTGTGTTTTGGGTACACAGTTGTGTGTATTTTTGAATAGATGGCAACAGAGGATTAAATAATTACTGCTTGTCCAGATAAAATACTGCACTCTTATGCTTATTAAGATGGTAAAATAACTTACTCAAAAATAAAAATAAAATACTCTAAAAACTGCTGGGTTATTTTTAAACAAAAATGCTGGGTTAAGCCTGTTGGGTGTATTTGCTGGATTATTTGATCATATTTTAAACACTTTTGGGTAGTTTCAGTTTTACAGTTGTTGGGTTAAATTTGCTTTCACTTGCTGGGTTGTAACCTCCATTTTTAAATCAAAAAGCTGCTGGTTACAGCTGTTTAATAGCAAAACTACAAACTGTCATGCACTCAGTGCTACGCAGTGAAAAACAAAATCACGGAGCAAAGAGGCAAGACGCTGACAATGTGCACATAGCTCTGTTGAAATTGTTATGTAGAAATAAGTTAGCATCAATAAAGTTATTTGTTTCTTAGCAGTTATTGAAAATAATGTTATGATACAAATACAGTAATTGTACCAATCTTCATGTTACTGGTTCGTTTAATTTATGTCAGTTTAACCACGTTTGGGAATGTCACCTGGCATGTTTTAGTTGTTTTAGGCTAAACCTGTTTTCTTCATTATTTGTTTATTCATGATTGCCTTAATTTACAATAAAGCATAGGGGAAATTATGAGAATAACCCAGCATAAACCCCTGCCAAACACAGAATGTTCCCTTAACTCTACCATATGGTTCCCATTTGATTATTTTTGGGAACCAAATAAGAATGTTCTGAGATCCAAAAATTATTAGCTGCGAATAGCCCAATATTAAACCCATCAATAGTTAAAATAACTACATTTAAGTTTTTTTCAACAGCCCAGCTTGCTGGAATACAATGTGTTGCCTAACTTGCTGGGTAACTTTAACTCAACATGTGTTCTGTCCAATATTTATCCAGTGCTGGGTTTCCAATTGGGTTGTTTTTAACTCAGCCATTTTTAGAGTGTTGTTTGATCTCAAATGAGAGTGAACTGAAAAAAGGAGCTCATTGTTTCATTAAATGAATAATGAATTTAGAATCTGAATTTCAAATTGGAAACATTACATCGATTAAAAAAATTAGTACTAGATTTATTTATGTTTGTAAATATTAACAAGCATAATTTTGTTGACGTGATAAGTGCATGTCATATGTGCATGCCATAAATACATTTAGCCATGGGTGGACTGATCTTGAAATGTTCATACTTTAATACTGTATTATAATCTAGTACTGACAAAATTGATCTTGACCTAACAGAAATTATTGAAGTGAAAAAGTTAGAAGAATTTCTCCTTTACTCATCTAAACAAGAGCAGAAATCAAACTGTGTACGTCATCAAATAACTTTAAATGACAAAAGCTGTGAATGAATCAGGGATCCGCTCACGTTTTGAACATGCATTTCCTTGCATTATTATTTACGGCTTTAATGTCATGTTGTGCTAACACAATTCAAGCAATAGACTTGTTGGTCTCTAGTGGCCACATGGCCTAAAATACTTGACCATGGCCAATGGCATGCCTTCGAGCAACAACTACACTCACTCAACCTCAAGGTTGGTAAATCCCTCTGCAGGGTTGTCAGTCATTGATGTTTCTACTGCGGACATGATCATAGAACAGAAATACCATGTCTGGACTGATTCTGACTTTCCCTGGAGACTCCAAGTTGGTTGTTTTGTCTTGGGAAGTTGCACTCTCTGCCATGATGGAAGCAAGTCGGTTTGTTGACATGGTGGTATGGAATGTTACACCTTGTCATGCTGCTCCTGTAGAAATAAAGTCTTTCACTGTGTAAAGAGATGCTTCTACAAAAAGAGGTTTTTGGAATGTTAATTGGTCTGTACTGGAAAAACTATTAACATACATCTAGCACTTGTCTAAGGTAAAGCAAGTTTTAAATCTCCAAACTTTCTAAACAAGAAAACAAACTGGCAAACACCATAAACAACCCACTTACCATTAGTAATTGAAAATAAAAAAATGACTGTCTGTACCACCTGCTTTTCCTTTTTTGACATTTATCTTTAGTTAGAAAAGGCGAGCATGTAAATTGCCAGAGACAAGTGTTTGCAGGATTATCTTTACATACTCTTAGATTAGTGGTGGATGTTATGCCATGGTTGTCGGGAGAAATTAAAATTCATTAAACAAAGAGCTAATGAGAGTATGGTGAATATCTTAAACCCTTTGAACCTACGATGACTGGGTTTGAAGTAAATTTTGTTTTGCTCTACTTTAAGTTCCATTTGAGTTTTCAACAGGTTTTAAAGATAAAATTATGTTATGTTATGTTATGCTTACACATGCTTATATGCTTAAACACAAATAGTATCATTTATTACATATTTTAGCATCATTTTTAAAAACAGAACTTTACAGATGCCAGTTATTATCTCTAAATAGAAATATATTCTGAACATTTTTGTTATTTAGCTTATGCAGTTCTAAAACTGTATATTTTGCACAATTATAATGTTTTCATACAGTCCTGCAATTTAATTGCATAAGAATATAATTAAAAGCAACAAATTTACAGTTTAATTTTGGTGCACTGTTTAATTTACTACAAACCTTTTCATAAGTAGAGTCATTTAATTAATTTGAATCAATAACAGCTCTCTAGCTTATCTGTTCAATTGAAGGCCAAGCTAATGCTTTTTACACTAATGTCAATTGTTTTTACACCACACAATTACCAACTGTATGTTATCATAATTGTGTTTTATCACATATAACCGTAATTCATTTCATATTCCTATTTACTCTGTAATATTTGTACTGACCTTAAATTGTTATTAGATTTCTTTGAATTTTTTTGTATTTCTTCTTAAGTTAAATCTTTATAACTGCAATCAATGGATTCACATAGCATTTTATTTTTTAGTTATTTACAAAACACACTAAAAACTAACATCTGATCATATTTCATATGTAAAAATCACGGTGTATTTCCATTATAGAGCACCACTACAGAATAACTGCACAACCGCATATACTAGATCAATTTGGAAACTCCTAAAATAACTCTTGTGACCAGAATATCTCTCTCTGAATCTTGCAAGCACAGTGAGGAATCTGATGAGGTAGTGTTGCATTTTTCTTTGTGCTTCTGTTGCAAGTGCAGTCCTGGAAATCTTAGCAGCAATAGGACATACAAATATAACCTATACCATGATAAATACAGCGTTGTTTTTCAGTCTGGATTTAATGACATTTTTTGTTAACATACAAAAATAAAGCCTCAATGTCAAATAATACTTGTGTATGCACATGGTCTTCTTATACAGAAACAATACATTTACTGATTTGTTGAAGGTTCTGCTGCAGTAGATGCATGCTCTTCATTATCATCTGGGGAGCTTGTGAGCCAACCATAATAAACAGGACTTTTCAAGAATGTCATTGAATAATACTTTTTAACATGCATATGGAGTTTTGAACATGCATTTTTAATAAAAAGCTCACATTATTTGTCATTCGCAAATTTATATGACAGCCTGCCATTGTTTAATAAATATCAGGCACAGATTCCAAACAGGTGTTGTAAAACATACTGTGTGAACAATATTTTAAGCCTAAAAAGTCAGGGACTGAGATGAACATCGGTGAGGATCTAGGCACTATTTATTACCCCATTATAAGTGTGCCCCTGGAAGAGTGACGTTAAGTATAACACAAAGTGTTGGCTTAAAGGATGTCAAACAGATGGCTTACAAAACCCAGGATGTTTTTGAAGGGAAAGACCTCAGCTTACATTATTAAGCTGTCACGTCTGTACATACCAAATATGCTGGCAGGGATAAAATCAGATGAACAGAGCAGTAGCAGGAAGTTAGCTGTGTGGAATAAGAAGAACGAACCTCTTTTGCTACGTTAACAGCGAGGTCAACATTGCTCTTGCCAAAGCCAGACAATATGAACTTTTGCATGCTTTGAGGTCATGCCTGAGTCCTTACCCATCAATATAGCAGCTCATTTAAGCCTTCATTAGACCCGCAGAGAAACAACCTCAGACGATGTCATCAAGCTTGGATACTTCCTGCTTAGCCTGGCAGCCTATCGTGTGCAGAGCTGATGGCTTGGAACAGGTATTTGGGACAAAGCTGAAGCAGATGTTTCACTTTAAGACCTCTCTTAGATGTCTAATGAATCCAAAAGTTAAGGCCCGTTGATCCAAAGCCGTTTGATTTGCCAGTGGAAATGGGGCATCACATTCATAACGAGCAGCATTACCTAATCATAGTAAGGCGGCTTGTGTCATGGGGGGAGTGGTGGGCCAGGGGGCGGGGGTTGGGGGTTTGTAGGTAGGAAATGAGAGCTTCTAATGCCTCCTGAATGTTGGGAATGAATCATTGGTGCTGAGTACATGCTGCAGAGTCCAATTGATGTCTCATTTCCTTTATCCTACCGGGACGCTGAGAGCACTTCAACCTTGCAATCAGGGAGACCTTAGAGAAAATCACTGAGACCTACGCAGACCTTTGAGCGGTCATGTAACTAAATGTGGGTTATGCAAGATTCGTGACACACATGATGGTAAATATATGTTTGTTTGTATGTATGTGCGCTGGTTAAAGAATATGTTTTAAAGACAACTTATTATGCAAGAATGTTTGTTAAATCAATCGAAAATCTGGACCATTACATAAAAAAAGCTATAGTTTACCACATCACTTAGTTTCACTTAATAGTCTTAAAATATGAAAAAAAAAATTGTAAAAGAGCTGCAATACTCCAAAGAGCAATTACAAATTATATTGCAGAAACTAAATCTGCCCACACTTTCATTCAGGTCAAAGGGCAAACATTAATTGGCAGTGGGTGATGGGAAAATGTTTAAAATTATGTATGTTACAATTAATGAAAGGCAGTATGTTTCTCACCGTATTAAACAAGCATTCTGCAGCATGGCACCCTATAAATATAATATTTTAAGTCAGTCTATACATCAAAATAACAGACATTCACCAATTCTTAATTTGATTTGTTGAGGATTATTACACTAAACATTTTTGCTGAACAAACCTTTCAGACACAAAGTATCTGTCACTTCTCTGTTGTTAAAAGGGTGTCATGAACTGCCCTCATGCCTGTTTACCCAGCCTTTTAGTTCATTGTTCATCAGATTCTCAGAAGAGTAGCAAACCCTCCAAGCACATGTTTTTAGCTATTTGTGCTCTTTTTGGTAGTGAAGTGGTGGACACTTTAACCCAATAGACCTTAATGCTTATGGCTCTCAGTGGAGGTAATTGCACCCCATATCCATCTGCCCTGACCTCTTTCACCACTGCTGTGCTTTGACAAGAGCTGGACTTTCAACTAAGCGAGTGAACCTTATTACCAACAAAATGGAAATGTCTTATGTGTGATGTCTTTTTTTGTTGTTGTTATTTCTGGTCCCAGAGAGGGATGCAGCTGAGATTTTTCACGAACTAATAATGTCTTTAAGAAAAAGTGACAATTTAATGCTTTATTTATTTATTTTGTTCCATTGTCTATTTATTTAAAAAAAACTGTAAATACTTCCCATAGTTACAACAACATGAGTACACAACATACAGTAATGCTATTTGAAGAAACTAAGCTACATAGTGTAATTTTTGCACCTTCACCAGAAGCTAGCACCAATAATTGTTCAGACAGATTTCCTGTCAAGCATGTCAGTGGTCTGCCAAACAGAAAGCCTGTTCTCACTTTATAATAAGTACTGTGTATAATAATACTGTATATTGTGTACTTATGATACATGGTGCTTATGATGTTGTTCTAGGTTGGTTTACGGTTAGGGATAGGGTCAAGAATGTATTTTCATCAGTATGCTTTAGAGTACAATTTAATAACTTGTACACAGTAGTTACAAGACAATTAATATAAAGTATAAATTATATATAAAGGGACTGAAATTCCTGCCCCAACCTTACACCATTGGACAAGCCAACATTGTGTCTGGCTGGTTAAGCAAACAGAGCAACAGAGCAATGCTTTGAGAATGCAACAGATCCTCAGTGTTTACAGTTTTTGGAAAATCAACCTACCAATGCCATATTTTTACATATTATTTTAATTCTATTATTTTACATATTATTTTTATAATATTAAAAAAAAAATTACATAGAAAAATTACATACTTCATCTTTATATAATCACAAACAGACACAATTAGGGCCTCAGACTGGACCCCAGTCACATAGCCATGACCCTTGAAATGTCTAACATCACAGCTTTCATGCTGATGGCTTTATTTGTCACTCTGCGCTACCACCAAATGCGTCACGTCAGCTATGGTGAGATTAGAAAATTACACAAATGGAAGGGTGGAAAGGTATAATTGAAAATGGCAAAGGGTTGAATGGGGAAGACATTTAAAATGAGAGCTCTGCGTTGTTTCACTGGCAGGATGTTGGGAAGCCTTGGAGGAGCATGCTGAAGAATCATTACACTTTGTGACAGTGCTCCAGGACAGCGGCCGTCGGAGAAGGCTGGCATGTCGCGCCCAGACAAACAAGAGCGGAGTTTAATCATGGAGATTACTGCACTGCTGCTGCTGCCATGACGGGGACTAATTGAGGAAATACAAGACACCTTCTAATGAACATCTAATTAAAGCCACACAATGTTCCAAGAAGCATCTTGAAAAACATACCAAGGAAAAATAAGACAGGGCATGGTTTCCTGAAATGCAGAATGTAAGTATATTTATTTGTGGCTGTTTCCCAAAAGCATTATGTACATTATTAAGGGTAACTACTGTCAGCCAAGAACACCACCTATTTAAACACACATATTAGAATATCATAGGCATTAACGGTCAACAACACTGTTAAACACCATTGCGGTTTAAAAAGATGTGTTTTTAGCTTTAACCCTTAATGCAAATGAGGAAAAAAAGCCCATTTAATGAAACACAACATGCTGCTGCACCACAAAAATAGCGTGTGTTGTTGTTAATGAGCATTGTTTATAAGAGCAAAAGTTCTTAATTGTACATGATATCAAAGAAGGCATTATATTTGCTCAGTTCATTGATAAATATATTTATAATTGAAATTTTATTCACAAAACGCTACAAAGTTTGCCTGAGGTATAGGAGGCCTCCATATAATTCTAGAGATGTAATTTGATATTTACAGATTTTCTGGCAATTATATCTGTAAGATAGGGAACTACTGTACTACATTTGTTTATTATTTAAAAATTTCCAGCATGGGTCTTTTTTTAATACTGTTTGTGTACATGTAGACATGTAGTCAGCACAAAGGTCATTCCACTGGTTTAATGGAGAAGCAGTTGAAAACATCAGTAAGCTTTATTAGTAATTGCACATTTCCTTTGATTACTGACCTTCTGGTAATGACCTTATATTTCCAACACACTAAGAGCCACATGTTTTTTTGCAGACGAATGACCATTGCTCAATGCTTAACTTCCCTGATTGCCAAGCCCTCTTCTGAAGGACCTCTTAAAAACAATGTTTTCATGCGGAGCTCTTCTTTAACATCGACTGACATGCGTTCATTTTACCTTAGGTGTCAAGTTGGATGCCAAGATGTGACCTTAAATGATACCATAATTTGGACCTCTGCTGGTCCCATTATATTTAGATTCCCGGAAGTCTCAGAGTTGCATCAGAAAATGACCCTTAGCAACAAGGCATGTAACAGCATTATTATCTGCATTTTAACAAGCCAGTGACTTTTTGGAAAGCCTTATGACATTGCCATTCAATTCTGTCTTGTATAGGCGACATAACGAAGCCCAACTCTGAGGACGTATGCCAAGGATGAGACGCATTTTCAAGCTGTCACTTTGCTGGTCATTTCACCCTAATTGGGACATCACCGACCTGCTTCCCTGAAAATATGTCACGCTTTGCCCTTGTAATTATGCTGTACCTGTCAAAGGCTGTAATATCACACCAAACAACTCAACTTTTTCTTATTTTACCAGCATAAAGCACCATTTCTATGATATGTAACCTTTGTTACACCTGTTGTCTATTTGCACCCGTTTACAATAACGCTTTTTTAAAAATCAGACTCTGAAATACACACAATTAAACACACTTCTTACGTTCCATTACAAAACTGAATCTATATTTTACAAAATTTTCCAACTTGGTTTTTATTTACAAGCACACAAAATGACTTCAGTTGTTACATATGGTTAAAAGTTGGGGTTCCCCTTTAATTTTCCTTCAGTTGTGTCCAAAGCTGGGTTATTAAAATCCCTTTTATTCCAAAATACCACAAAAAAGCATGATAAAAATCAGTAACTTAATTATATTGATGTGTTGGTAAATTTACAATTATGTTGAGATGACTGTTTGTTGGATATACTTTTATGTGTGTTTCCGTGTGCTTGTATGTGCTGTTGGGGATTACATTATAGCATGACAATCTGTAAAGTACATCATGTCATTGCTAGATGCTAATAGGTATATTTACTCAAAATCATTGAGGTTGTTTAAAATAGTCAAATATTTGGAACCAAACAGTGACCAGTTTGGCTAATTACTTATCTAAACTTTAAGAGATGCTAAGAATACTTCACATAAATCACATGAACATCAAATTTCATGTGTTATTGTTTCGTCTACATGATTACATGAGCTAAATATGTACAAAAGAAGAGATCTGCAGTTTATCTTTGTGTAGGTTTCCCTTGGCTTTCAGCCCAAACAATCTGCCACCAAGATTTAGTCAGGGATGGAGAAACGGCAATAGAAATATCCCTCAGGTTAAAACCCATTTCTATGGATGTTTTACATGACAATCACCAAAATGTAAAGCATGAACATTAATTGAAGAACTCACAAATTACCCACAGGAGCTTTGGTGAGCAAAATTTACTTTATCAAACAGTCTGCCAATTTTACTCTTTACTTATCACTAATATGTTTGACAAGTCAGTGATACCAAGAAGGCTGTTTGATTGGACCAGTTGTCACTTGAGAAAAGATGCCTGAGGCTGGCGATTGACTCACTCTAGATGGAATGAGAGAGCTTTGAGAGTGATGCAGCTCTGGAAGTGTCCGTTGGATTAGGAGCTATTATGGGAACATCTATTATGACACCTAAATCATCAGCTGCAAGACGCAGCCAAATGCGCCATGAAACGGACCCGAGAAGACCTCACTTCTCACACTCCATCTGTGCTACTTGTCACACGCTTTCTCAGCGGGTGGAGATGGAGCTGCTAAGAGAGCAGGCTGGAGAGAAACAGAAAGATGTACATATGTAAGCTCTTGGTACATACAGCACATCGCACAGACTGCATGAAAGGGCCTCAATAAGGTGAGATGTGGTTGTTTTAACCACACACTTTTGGGGTCTTTCCATCACCCCTTGCATTGTTGTGTGTCACTATGTGTAATTTGTAAAGACAAATGAGTTGTTATCTTATTGATATCAATGAGCAGTGTCTAAGAAAATCTCAGAACCTTTTTAAATGCAGTTGTTTAGAATAAATTCTGGACTATAAATCAAACATACAGTTGAGACATGGCTTTTATGAAAAGGACCATGTGAGGTCTTGCCCCACTTGCTCTTACCTTGAGGTGGGTTCCTTCCATCTAATTAGAAGATAAAAGCTGCCACTTTCAGAGTGCTCAGGGCATGCTCAGAGAATCAGAGTGAGTGAAGGAGAGAGAGAGTGAGCTAGGGTGAATGTGCTCTCAGGTTGCCATGGACACCTGTCAGAGCTGTTAGGTTCAAGCTCTGTAAGTGTGGAGGAAACTGTGAAGAGATTTTAACAGGTTAAAAGCAAGCTTTTTTTTAAATTGTACCTTACACCACATATGCATGTTTACAATGATGGCCTGGCAAAAGGGAAGAGGAAGAGAAGATAATTAAGAATTAAAAAACAACAATTTGCACCAAAACCAGATCACAATTCATTTTCAGTGGCTATAGATTTGATTAGTTGAATCTGTGATCAGTTGCCCCTCACGAGTTCATGCTTAAAAAATTATTTACTTGCCTCAAAACTGCACCAAAAACATCAACAATAATACAAAAAGTAATAATAATAAATAATAGTAGAATGTTTGCCACCAGGTACTTACTGAACACTCTTAGTGAAACCCATTGGCTCTTGATTGAGGTTGTTATGCATGTTAAACATCAAACATGGATGCAGACAGGCTGATTAAGAAGGTTTAAAATCGCATATGACAAATAAGGAAGAAAAACTATTTTCTGGGAGAACGGGGAACTTCTGTACACAATGTTCTGATTGGCTGCCTTTGTCTTGCATTGTGCAGCATAGTTATCGATGGAAATTTTTTACAAACATTTACAAAACGTAACTTTACAATGCCATTTATTTATTTATGCCTTATTGTGCTAAGTAAGCCACTGGTGAACCATTTAAAAACAAGCATGATGCCCCTGACACAAATGTAATTAATAAAAACACACAAGCTGAGTTCAGCTACAAAAAACACAACACTTTTGATGTAACTGTTACCCCTCCTGTCCAAAGCAGTTTTTGTAATTTAATAAAAATGTTTCTGATCTAGTTTAAGACAGAGTAACATGGTAGCATTTGCTAATAGGGTGGTGAAAGACTAATCCAAACTTTCAGGTTTCATAGGTAGCCTGTTTCAAAGCATACTCAGATGCTATAGTTTGTAGCAGATGTAGTTTGGAGAAGTATCCATGTAGCAGCAGGGTGGTTGTCATCATACAGGCCGGGTCTCCATACAACCTAGTGGTTGTGTCTGTGGCAACCATAGTGGTAATAGGGGAAAAAATAAGCTGAGGCACCAGCCGTAATCCTGCTCTCAGAAGATCCAGATGGCTAAACTTTCAGTCAAAATATTGTTTTTGGAAAGAGGTGTGCAGACTCCTACCTCTTTCTCGTCTCTCTGTGTTCCCAACCAGCCTGCCCCACCAGCACCTCTTTTCCTGTTCTGTGCTTCATCAGATCTATTTAGGCTGAGAGTTCATGAGAGTGTTCTAGAATGGAGTTGAGTTTTAGCACGGAACACGCAATCATGTGACAGGCCAAGCATGTGCGTGTGCATATGTGCGTGTACGGATGGATGGATATGTGTGTTAAGCGCGGGCTCCCCTCAGTCTCCTGGGCAGGACACACACAGAGCGACCTTGTGTTAAGGAGATGGCTGACTTGAACCTGACCACACCACTCAGTAACGTTGATATAGAGACCACCAGTGGAATTTCCAACACAGAAACACAGTTGCTGAGAGTTGAGCTGAGAACTACTTAACATGTGTTATGGCATATGTTGATTTGGATATTCAAAATAATCTAACGGCCAATTAATTACCCCAGAGACCACAGAACAATTCCTTCAGAAAACTTAAAAAAATCTGAAACAAATATTTTTCTATTGTATGAAAGAAAATATTTAAACCAAACAGTTAAGTACTTCTTATTTGTTTATTTATTATTGAAGTTTGGTGCTATTTTATTGCTAACCAAATCAGTGTTAACTAACTGGGGGAGCATTTGTGAGATCACATGAGGTTTGTGATTGGAAATTCAAATGAAGAATTAAATATAACTAAAAAGTGACATATATATGTTAGCATAATCTTACAAAAACATGATCCTACAAAAACCATTAAATAAGTTACTTGAGAAAAATGAATTATCCAAAAATAATGTGTCAAATGTGAGAAAATTCATAATTATTGAAAGACAAACATTATTTTAAATCATTATTTAAGATATCTTCCAAGTAAGTGTTGGTGTAAGTCAGGTCATGGTGTTTGGCCAATGATAAAGGTTGTGAACTCCCTCTCTAAAAAACTTTTAATAAGGACTCTGCTGTAAAAACAAATAAAAAAAACATAAATGTGTCTGTAAATTCATCAAGGTAATTACTGTTAATGTGCCATCAATGACTGAACTAAAATTCTAATTGCGTTAATGGCTTAAAGAAAATGAAAAGATGCCGATTTGGGCTTCCTGTTAGTCTTCTGTCACCTTTATGATAACAGAGCACGTGGTGTAAAATACAGACATACTTACCACACTAAAATATACACATAAAAAATTGAACAAATCCTTCTCTTATTCTCTCTCCCTCACCCTCGTACACACACACACTTGGGTTCAGTCGGTGTGCCTCATGGGGGGAGCCGGGCTGGCTCCTGTGGTTGATGGCTGGGGCGTCTTTGCTGCTGTGCATTGCCACACTGGTCCTCTTTCCTTCAGAGCCACACAGACAGGCAGACTCCTGCATGTTGCTGCTGCTTCTGTCGCTGGAACACGCAGTCTTTCCTGCAATGAGTGCGCTAACAACGCCTGGCCCTTACACATAGAGACGTTCACTGGCCGGCTGAGAGAGAGACATTCCCGCTAGAAAATTAGTTTATTAAATAAAGGAAAAAACTGTCTGTGAGTAATTTAGTGGTGAGGAGTGAGGCAGAGGTATACTGACTTACACACACACACAAACACACACACACTTATCCAGGTAAAGACCTGGTGAATGAGGCTATGAACTGTAACTAAGTTAAGAAAAGTGGGGAGGGCCAAGAATAAATGCAATTATGAGCAAATTATGTTTTTGTTACTAAGTGCTCTGTACAGTAAGAGATAATTACGCCTTTTCCCCCTTAACAGTTTCCTTCTCCCTCGTGACTGACCTAGTCTACATCCTGTTGCCATGTTTTTACAGTAAGCGAACACTTTTACTGCTTTTTGTCTTATTTTTGTGTCCCGTACCGATTAAATCCCCATTATGCTATTGTAACATTAGCTATGTATGATGAACTCATTCCATCATACCAAAACCCATTCCCGTTAAAGGTCACATATCCCCAGGATATTACAAACAGGGTCAATACAAATGTGATGTCACAAAGAGAATGGAATTCCGTGACCATCGGGGAATCGTTTTTGAAGCAGTAAATGGTTGTATTTCCGTGTAGTTGCGCTATTTCAGTTTAAAATATCATTCATAATTGGATTGTAATAAATACGTCTTGAAAATGCATGTTGTGTCACTGACAACAAAATGAGTTGTGGTTTGATGTTATTTAAAGAAATAAGGTTAATAAATTGCTCAAACAGGAACGTCTGCTTTTACTTCACACTCAATGCTTTTACACTTAAAAATGAGAGATAGATCAGATTGATCTTATTTACGTTCATCCCAAGTAACAGGGAACCTTTTTAGAATGTTAGCCAACGTTCTCTAAAAACACTCTTAAAGCTATCAAAACATTATTGCACTAATATTGATTAACATTGAAAGTTTTTGTAATGTTATATAACCAACATCAAAAATGTTATTCTTAAGTAGTTAGTGGAATGTTTTAAAAGTTTTTGAATCTTTGAATAATGTTCTTACAACCAAATATTAGCGGTATTACAAAGTCTAAAAAACTGGATGAATGTTCCTTTTGAACTTTCAAAATAATGTTTTTAACATTTTTTGTTATATAACGGAAACATTAAGGAAACTTTCTTACAACCTAAAATTGTTAGCTGGGATATGGCCAGCATGTCCTGTTTATTTGATGTTCTTTTCTTGATGACAGTTGGGGACAGTGATCCAGGGCAGCAATTCCAGCAATGACAAAGGTCTGGGTGTCACTGATATCGCAGAAACCTAAATATACCTCAGCTTGGAGAGACAGGAACAGGTGGAGATCGGGCACTGCCAAATAGTTGTGCTACAGAGCTGCAAATCTTATGGGTAACTTTTTCATGGGGGGTGTGTGTTTAGGGAATAAGTGTCTCATTTCTGTGTGTACGCATTACACCCTTTTCAGATTCAAGAGAGATTGCAGGGCAACACAACCCCATTAGGGTTTCTGTTCAAAGCCAGCTGGCCTGGCTTTGTTAATGCGGGACATTTCATTTTTGTAATTAATTCTGTGAAAGTTTGATTAACCTGGCCCACAGCTGGAGCTGCAGGGTGTAACTTCCAGGGGAAGCACAAAATCGGCACTGGTGAGTTTTTTCCCTTCCTCCCTCTTGTGATGAGTCGAAAAAGTGTGTCTGTGGAAAAACGGAGAACTGCACAGTGGTCACAGTATGTACCCACTGCCTGTGTCACACACTTTGTTGTGAGAGAGTTCATTTTCAGAGGCTTTGTGCTTTTTAGAGTGATTAAAGTTTAGGTTTAAGTGAAGTGAAGTTTGAGAGATTCTAAAACAATAATTTCAGGGGAAAAAAGCTATAACCCACTTAATGATTTGTATAATCTAAAATTAAAAGTATCACAGGCCCAGGCACTTTGCTGTTGTCCTGGTTCCTCAAAGTCAGGCATAATTATGAGTCCTGTTTAGAGTAATTGAATCCAACAACTATTTGCTTGGTTTGAAGTGAAGCATGGGGGAAACTACCTAGCCCCAGCACAGTGTTTGTATTAGATTCTCCTCTCTTCTGAGCTAGCTGCCACGACAGAATCAATATCAATTTGTATCACTCTGGCCTTAGTACAAGTTTGACATTGCTAGTTTAAGTTTGAAATAACAAGGGAATTGGTGAGCTTTCACTAGCAGGAGGAGTCTGAACAGTTTGCAAATGAGAACTTCGGAGCTTGAGGGAATCTGTGGGGAGTGTTTCAAATCAAAGAACATTTGAGAAACGTCTTTTAGAATTCTGAGACATGTTGGAAATGGAAAGATAATTGTAAATAAAGAATGTCTTTATTATTCTGAAAACAATATGCTAGAAAGACATTTTGTATTTTACCTTTTTTCAATTTGATTTCATGTGTTACTTTCCCTGAAACGTTAAATATTTCCTCTATATTAACTTTAACTTTATTTTAAAATAATTTTTTTTTTTTAATGTTTTCAAAACTCCTTGATCAAACTGAACTTAGTTTTGACATTATCTTTAAGAATAAAATTCTAACCCAATCTGCGTCCTACTCTAGCTCAGGTTATTTACATTCTGAGAACAATATTTCTGAGGCAGCATATTTTTTTAAGAAAGCATCCCTTACAAGCTTCTTGCCATTTAATCCCTCTCTTCCTGGGTGTTCAGGGTGTAACATTATGCACCCCCCACCAACCCGCCCCACGGAGACACAGCCAAGGCAGCTCTGACCCAGTTTACCAAAGCTCCCATGTTTGTCATTTGAAAACTTTCTCGCTACCAAAATAAATAAATAAAAATCTTTCATCTGAATTGTGGTTGAGAAAAAGCGTTGTTTTCTTGCAGCGAAGGTGGTGTACTTAGTAAAGGAGGCACCCTTTTCTTTTTGAACTGTTCTCTGACTATTCGCCAGTGGCTATGTCAGGATTCACTTTGTCTGTTTGTGTGTGTATGTTTACGCATATGCTAGTCCCCTTCTCTGAGCTCTCGCAGGCTCACGCTATTTGCAAAATCTATAATAGCCTCAAATTAACCATAAATTACACAAATTGTGCATTCTGCCTTGTTTTGTTTTCCTCCTATTTATCGCTGTGTCTACAAGCATAAGTGAGTTGGCTTCAGCTAAGAACTGTAGTATCACCACCACTCGCTGTTAAGTGTGTGACAAAGACAAACCTGTTTGCGTACTGATATCGCTATTAAGGCTGCATTCACTGCGAAACATACACAGTGGTGAGAAATGAACCCCCCACATTTATTTATATTAATTGCAGTTGGTGCGCAGGCGTCGCGGTAGTTACCATCCTTATGTTGCATATTGCAGATCCAGATGCTATGTTCTTAGGTTACATGGCTCCATATAATTATCTGTTAGAGGGGTATTTCATATTTAAAACAAATTCTTAGTAAGTGCGACATAATAAACACATGGAATCAGTTTTATTTCTCCAGCATTAAAACAAGGAGAATTATCTGTGTTCTGCTATAATTGCTTGCAGTAACTGCTTGCAGTTTTTCTTCCTCTTTCTCATAATCTCATTCCAATATTTCACACTCGGTCTGAAGTCTTGCCCCTTTGTCATTGTTCCTCTCTTAATTCATTCTCAGTCTTTGCTCATCTTACTCCCCTCTGCCCCTTGGAGAGGGTGGCATCGGCGCAGAGCTCTGTTTCTTCATGGATCTTACGTACATGTTGGATGAGGCCCGTCTGAATCTACAAAACACGAGTGCTTCACTGCCTTTTGATCTCTGGCTAATCTCTGTTGCCTGCCTCCAGTCTCATCTTGTTTGAATAAGAATGAGTCTGGGGTGCTATTGCAGGCACAAAGAGGTTTAGACGGCATGCGTTCAGCAGAGCAGGCGCAACGCGGGTATGCGTACACTCGCGTTCGCTCCTCAGACTCTCCTATGCTTCTGTATTCCCCAGCATAAAACTTCTGCAAGCATGTGTGGGAGAGCAGTTTACTGACAGACTAAAACCTTGGGTGGCATTAAATTATGTCTAGATAGGACATTAGTGACTTTCTTTTCAAATATAATGAGAATGTATGATCCAAACATTTTACGATATGACTTACCTAAACTGGCTTGCATTTATTGAACATGTAAAATGTCAACCATATTTGACCATCTGAAACTATAGTGTTGTTGTTGGGTTTTCCATTGTCATGTGGTTTTAAGAGCCATTTTTTATTTATGTTTCAGGACAGCAGTACTGCTCTTTTTACTGCGGTCTGGGAAGATAAAGGGCAAGGGAGAAACAAAAGAGAGCTGATTCTTTGTACCGCCTTACAATGCAATCTATACTGAACAGAACATGCTTTATGTATAGAAATAAGCAAAAAAAATATATAATTAATTGCATTTAATAGGCCAGAAAATAGTTTTCCCAGAAAATAAATTCATTACAATTTTCCAACAAAGCGGTACAATTTTGTTCAAAATATTGCTTTAATTTCAATTAAAAGTGATAAAAGTGGCAAGCTGATTTTATACTAAGCCACTGAACTAGTGAAAGTATTTGTAGGTACCCCTTCTTAATATTTTTCTCATATATTTGGCCCATTCATTCATTCTTTATACCACAGCATACAAAAAACTATGTATTCACCTTTTATTGTTCATAATATGTTTGTATATAAAAAACAACATTACCCAGAACTAATAAATGCAGTATCCTTCTAAAACACCCGAAATGTGTAAGAGTGAGCATCACTGTTAAGAGTTTCTCTACACAAGACTACTGGAGGAAAAAAGGAGTAAATGAGAGAACAACAGAGACATCATGGTGATAGTAAAGGAGTAAAAGTACTATAAGAAAAGTACTGGCATATTCAATGTCTAATGTAAATTTAGGCATAAAATGATTCCTTAAATAAAACACATCATTCTTTCTTTTATGCGGACCTAAAAACCCCCTGCACAGATCATCTACACTGTCTGGTACAACTATTATATGACTGGCTAGGTATAAACATTAGCAAATATAGGTATAATTTTCATTGCCTGTCCATAATACCCAACATCTGTTAGGGCCTAACTTCTGCACAAGCTCAGGAAACACCGGTTGGCACTCTGAGTCTGGAGACAGAAAAATGTGACGTTGGCATCTTTTTCAGTGCCGCCGTCCTGAAAAAAAGTGATGAAACAATGAAATAACTGTGCAGAGTTTCTGAGAGAATTAGTTTCCAACCATTCAAAGGAGGAAAAATCATTAGAGTTAGATTTTTCCAGCTTTTAGTATTATACAGACAAAGGGAACTTTGAGCAGAAAGGTGAAATATACAAAGACGCAACAGTGATTCAACAGTCTGCAGGACCTGTCTGCTTCAAATTTGATTTGAGAAGTGAAAGAAGACTGAAGGTGCACTCTTATGAACTTTTATGAACTCATGCACTTGTTGCACATTTTAAAACATTCTCCTTTCAGTGGGTCCTTTTGACTGTGATAGTCAGGGTTGACTCATCTGTGAGAAAGCATTAGAGTGCCCCTGCTGACAGAGGTGTGTATTGCAGTTACATATTTCACTCACAAGGCAGAGCTCCTATCTGAGAAATGGGCCTTTGCGCCCTGCTCACACAATGGAGAGAGAAAAGCAAATATAGTTTTAACTTTTGCTGTTACTTGACACCAAGTCCTTTTTGGTCCTCAATTAGCAAGTGGGACATAGTACAGGTGTATTGACAGGGGAGATGAAGACTTCAGTAGAGTGCCAAGTAACTGGAACTGGGGTGGCTTTTTCCAGCACACAGCTTTAATACTGAAACCAGAGCACCAGCATCCTGCACAAAGGCTTAAGCGTGTTGTGCTGCTTGTGATTCATCTATAATGAATCAAAGGTGTAGCGTTCATGCACTGTTTGCCCAACAGAACATGCAAATTACCAAATTTGTCTCCACGCAAGTCAATACTTCATTACCATTTTCCTCCAACCACAATATGTGTTCGCGGGCTCAGGTGCTATTTAAATGCAATGAAGAGAGGGCTCAAACCATGATGATTGCATCAGCTATGCGCTTTCAGAAGTTTCTAACTTTAAAAAGTGCAACTTTTGTACATTTATTACTTTGAGGATTATTGAAAGTTTTGGTGATATAGAGAATTATTGGCTATAGATGACTACAGTGTGTGATGTTTGCTCTGTGGTCGTAACTGGTGGGTGTAATGCAAATCATTCAGGCATTTGTTTCCTTAGTACCTGCACACCATCAATTTGGTAAAGAAAAAAATTAAAAAGATTATACTGATTCAGTTAGCTTGGTGCACAGGGACCTGTCTTATGGAAGTATGGGGCACTTGTGTAGGGTTGTGTAGCGTAAATGGTGATTATTATGCTCTCTGTTTTAATTTTATGAAAAGGGAAAATTCTGAAGAATGAGACACAAAAACATACTGTGCTGTAGCAGAAACAAAAGTGCTATTTCGTGGCCATCCAAAGCCATTTCTAGGTTTATTTTGAGACTCTTACATAACTACTGTATATGTGCTGTAAAAATACCCCAGTTAGTCTGTTTTTTCCCCCTCTTTCTGTCTGTCTGTCTGCCTTTCTAATTCTCAAAATTCAGATGAGGGAAGAAGGGAAAAGAGGAGATGAGTAAAATTAAAGGTGGCAGAAAGAGAAGCAGAAGGGAGGAGTGAGATAAACTGAGAAAATTAAGAAGGGGGAGAGAAGAATCTATGATCTGGCCAGACTTCGGAGACACGCTCATCCCTGTAGTGTTCTCCTGCACTGTGAAAGCTCAGCGCTGGTGTTTGAGCACTTCACAATGTTATCAGCAGTAACTGCCAGATTGTGTTTTCACATGAGCCTGATCAGCACCAGATTACACGCACTCACTTGTGCCCATGCATACACAAATGGCCTTGGTTTGTTCCTGTTTGCCAGAGTAAAATGTGTTGATGTTTATCATGCTCTTAAAATAAAATGAAATAGAAGCTTCATCCCTCTCTTCTGTCTGATCGCTACTTATGTCAGAAGATAATAAGGCACACGTGGGTAACTATCAGGCTCCCGAAAAAACAACGTAGGCGGGATTGTTGTCAACCACTAACATTGTGTATTTATCTTCCATCTTACAGATGCTCGTTACAAACATGAACAGATGAAGCTGAAACCTCAAAATTACCTTTTACTGAAAAGTGTCTTGTATGTGTGTACGACATGACATAACCATTACTGGAAGTTACTGGAAATCATATTGTTAATCATAAGTAATGGCAGGGAGGTTAGGTTGGGATTAACAGGCTGGTAGCAACAGCCAAAGAAAACAAGAGGGAGAAAAATTCTGTCATATTTTTATATTGCATATGTATATGTGTCTGTGTGTCTGTTTGTAAATTAGGTCAGGAAATCTAATTAAAACATAAACGCTTTATGTTACCGTTGACAGAAACTGCTTTTAGAGATATTACAGTAAGGTGTCTGTGGGGAATATGTCTACCAGTCAAATTAGAAGAAATCTTAACAGTATCCCATTAGTCATCTCTACTTTAGGCTTATGAGAAACAATGAACAGTACAATCAGCAGGGACCTGGCGATGAAATATTATATTGTTATTCAAAACATTGATTTTTTTGTGGCCTTTTTCTTATTTCACTGTCATCTGCATTCAGCTTCAGTGCTTTGTGTAATTCTTGCACAAAACACTAAGGAAAGAATTCTTTTCTTTGAATTTCTTTGAGTTTGAATTTTAGTTGAATAGAAATAATTATATGTGCTTTAATCCAATACTAGACTTTTTCTCCATCTGGCTTTCCTAAAGTATTTGTGAAAAATATGTTAAGTATCATGATTTAAAATATATTGATACTTTGAAACCGATTACACCGAGCTCTAATGTATAGTTCATATATAGTTCACTCAACATTTAGTATACAGTAACTACTGCATCCAGCACAGTCAAAACAGAAAAAGTGAAAATATCCCATCCGTTGTTAACAATGTCCTATATTTTATGCATATAAACTGTCTACCTAGGAAGCCACCAGTCTCTACAAACTTTCTCTGCAAGTTTTGACCTGACCACAATAGTCTTTGAAGATCAGGGCACAACCAGAGAATAAAATAATAGAAGGATCCAGCCAGAGAAAAAAATGAGGGAGAGAGAAAGAGAATAGCAGGAAATTTCAGGAACAATTTGTACAAAGAAACTGACAAAGAAAATGTAAATGAAAGTGACAAAAAAAAGTAAATTTTTCTTGCACATTTTTAATAATGGCTGTTTGCTTAATAGGAAAAATTTATATGTAGCGCAAAGGAATATTTTTGGTTAAAATTGTAGTTGGCCTATATGCAGATCTAAGTCAACAGGCTAACACTGATAATACAATATAGTTGCCGTAGTTACTGTTGTTTCTGTTTCTCTTCCTGTTCTTAATCCAGTTTACCTACCACATGAATATGCAATAGGCAACTCAATAACAAGTGTTTATATATTTATTTATTCCTTTTGTAGTTCTCCCAGTCATGAAGTTTATCCTGAACACTGTGCCTAGAAATGGCTATTAACACAGAAAGAATTTCTCTCTCTGTTTGTGTTTCTTTACCAGGTGCCAACTAAACAACTAAAACCGCATACTGAAACCTTAAAGTGTCTTCCTTGTGAAACCAAGACTGGAAGCCGGATCTAGAAGGACTGGAGGAATATTAAAAACGGTGGGTATAACATGGTAATCATGTTTTCTTAAATGGGCAAGGGTTAAATAAAAATTACAATGTGGCCTGCTTTTCTGGTCATGGGGTTGAAGACATTTTCAGTGGCTTATGGTTAATCAGAGAATCTGATGAAACATAGCACGTGGTATCATATAGCTGGTGGAACCAAAGCCGTATTGATCTTGATATTAAAATTACCAATAAAATGCAATTCAAGATTGCAGTGTCTTGTGACCCAGAAGTGGGATCTCACAGAAGCTGACACCACCAGATCTAGTTACAGTCTGTCAAGCAGATTAGCAGGTTTTATTAATTCATTAACTGATTTCATGTTTTACCTCTACCTCTAGTTTGTCTGTCAGTGACTTAAGTGGCACTTAAGGTTAAAACAATGAAATATCTGTAAGAAGAAATTTGAATGTCAAGTTAAGATGGGGAACTGAAAAAAACAGCAACGTGATAGTTTTTATTTTCTTGTCAAACCATTATACTTACATCCAATAATTATTTCTAAACATTCATAGGTTGGTCATTGGCATGGGGAGCGATAGTAACCAAGGTGTCTCTGTGAATTAATTCTCATCTGCTTGAGTACTCAATGGATACATTTAAATCATGTCATAGTGAGAAAGAACTGTGTGTAATTTATTCATGTTTAGCATCTGTTGCAGTTCTTATCTTCAGTGATAATGAAACCCATTTTAATGAATGGTGGGAAGATTTTCCTTTTTGGTCTTTGAGAGAGGCCCTAACATATATAGGAATACACACAATTTTTTAAGCTTTTTTAAATTAAGCAAAAAATACATATTTTCAGATCTGTTTTATGTCATGTATGTGGTTCTTCAGATAATTCGTAGGCTGTAAAACTATATAGTATTTGGAGATTGAAAATATATCTGGTATACAGGCAGCAGTGCATAGATGATATTCCATAAAAGTTGTTTTGTGGAAAAGTTATCCTTCAGCTTCAAACCCGTTTTTAAAAGCATAGATGCTTTTACAAAAGTTTTTTAAAAGTTTATTACCATAAAAACGTACTACTTATTACAAATAAAAAAATAAAATTCATTTAAAACACCTGGCAAGCGTCAATCAACCTCGTTACTAGCGCGGAGGTGCTACAATAGAGGTCCGCTCTGATTATACGCATCGTATAGTTTGACTTTTATCAGGTAGAAGATAAAAACACATTAGTGTTGCGCTTCTTTCATTAAAACGCGGGAGTGATCTAAGCCCGCCTCCCTTCAAAAGTAAACCCGATTATTTGCCCTGCGTGGAGAGAGAGAGAAGGGGGGGCGAGAGAGAGAGAGAAGCTGAGGCTCGGAGCGGAGCTCAACATCATCAGTCGCAATAACGGCTTAATCATTCCTCATCGGGAACCGACACCAAGCGCTATAACCTCAGCATCTGAAACGTTTTATTAGACACGAGAAAAACACGTATTTAGAGAACGACACTTTTTGGGTGGTTGTTTTTGGTGGATTTTAAGTGTGAAGCGTTGAAGTCCACCCCAGCGGCTCAACACCTTCCTTCACACCGCAGGACAAACTTCACCGGACACTTTATACGCACCATGAAGTAAGTAACACTGATGTCTGACACCGTTTGACCATACAGGAATTATGCGAAATTGTTATTTTAATGTGTCAAACAAACAATAACGCGTTGAGTTCTACTGTAATATTAGTTCCCGCGACCACAAGGGAGAGCGTTACAGTAGCCTCCGCAAAGAAAGTTGACATGACAAACGTGTGCTGTTTCTAAAACAAGCCCATGCTCTTTTTATTACTATTGACGTGAAGAATAACATGAGAATCACTCCAACTTGTCCAAAAGACATTATTTATTTTAAACAGAGGCCCGTGGGTATTTCATGTGTGTCAAAATGCTTTATCTGCCCGCAGAATAAACTAAACACACTTTCAAAGCTGTTTGAAACAGCAAATCTTGAAGGTCATGAATGAAATTACAGTTAAGTTTTTATGTTTTGGGGTTTAAACATAGCAAATAAAAAGCTGGGCGGTAATGTGTACTGCACCGGGGGTCATTAGGCGGTAAATGCATTGCTGAAATAATAGGCGTCCAATTTTGTTTGGACTTTCATTCATTTTATAAGGAGGATTTATTTCTGCTTTTTTATTTTTGCAAGCAGTTAGCTCTAACACTGTAGCTTTAATTTAAGCTAGTGACAAACTTTTTTTCAAATAAGCACAATTAAAAAAAAATCCAGAGCAACTCCTCATCAAGAAAAGCAAAGTAGATATAACATTATGCATCACTAACCCAAAACCAATATATTAATTCCTTTTTTATAATCTAAGAGTAAATTCTGCTTCTTAAAAGTTTTTATTATAAAAATAATGTGTGTGAAATATAAAGTTTCATATGAGCATTTGTATTGCCAATTATATGACATTGAAACTAAAAAGAGAGAATAGTGAAGATGAAAGTAGAGGGTCTGCCAAAGATTTGAGTTGCTGAAATAAATTAAAATGCACTTCATGCCAAACAAGTGCATTGCAATATAGACAAATTGTAGCACTTGTAGTGATATAAACCAGTGTCAACTACAGTTTTTTTAGATCAGTTTTTAAGAGTTAGTGTAAGGAGCTGTCATTACCCAATTACATTTTGATGTGTCTAATTAAGCTGCTAGTAGCGAAATATGAGAATAAGCACAGTTCTACATCTTTAGGTGAAGACAGATACAGATGCAAATGAATGAAAGTAATTGTTTCATTAACAGAATAAATGCTTTTAGGCACTTTTTTGTCATGACAGATTTTTTGCATTCTGTTCTTAACTGTGAAAGAGTATGATAGCTTATGTCATATTTTTCTTTTATAATATTTTAAGAAGCACTTAAAAATATAAACAGAGGTAGAATTTCTTTGTCTGAAAGCGCTTTTACACATTTTATTTGACATTTCTATTTCAAGTGCACTGTTGCAAACTACACCGCTAGACAGGCAAATACAATAAATTAAGCTCCTGTATGTGTGTATGTCCTTGTGTGTGTGTCTCACCTGTTGCTTTCCTGGGATTTAGTGTTTGGTTAATCTGCCCAAGAGGAAAATGAACACACTCGCATGTGGATTCACATGATTACACTCAGAACTGTGAACATATACGCACACACACGACTTGTCCTCCTCAGACCTGTCGTCTCTTGGAAATCACCGGGGATTAGGCTTCTGTCGATTCACAAAACCAACAGTGACAACATAGCCTTACACTTCCCTCAAAGAGGGATCAGCTCTCCATGTGTCATTCTGATTGGCTGAGGTACTTGAGCCGATTGTTAGAGACATTTACAAGCACAGTTTGTGTGACCCTCCAAAGCAACAACAATCCATAATAAGTCCTGTATTTAATAGTGGTCCTAAATGTTTGTACAAGTTTTGCAGAGTTTGTCATGTTAAAAAGATTGAAATGTTTTTATTTGCATACAGGCGATATGCAGATAAAATGTGACTTACACCTCTTTAGTTAAAGAAAGCGTGTTTTATAGTGTATCCCTGATTATCTCTGACTATTTAAGCAAATGCAGTCATTTATATAGAAGTATCTATATAAATGACTGGAAATATATAGAACAATCATTGTATAGAATATTTAAAAATAATTAATTTTAAACATTTAAAATAAGTTATGTTATTGTCATTAATCTAAATATGTTAAGCCATTTTAAATGTTTAAACTAAGCATTAGCAGTCTCCAAGTGAGTTTCAAGCATTCACAGTGAAGAAAAAGTGTCTTTATTTTCACTGTAACTGTTACCAATAATAATAAAAAGGGGTAATATCAGCGCATTTTATTACACAGCAGTTCGTTAATTTTAAGTAAAAGAAGTCAAACATTTTCTCATTTCGTTTTTTTCCATGCTCTCTCAGCCTCATTTACCAGGCTAAAAAATGTTTAATAAAGCAAATAAACCAGCTTCATATCAGTAATTTTACCCTCAAAAGGTTATGAGGTTCGGTATTATATTAATGTACCCAGCACATATGAGTCTATCCGTGTTTTTGCATAATGAATTTAACTTAGCTTCTGTCTCTATTTAGTAATTAGCTGTGACGCTTGGTAACTTTCTTTTCTGTGTAAAGTTGAAGGTAGTGTATGGAGTCGATTCACCAGAGTGCTGCATGATCACATAGGAATAGTTCGGCCTTTGATGTTTAATTATATTGTAAAACACATTTTAGAATATTTCTGCATAAAATTGAATTTTTCAGCGGAGTGTTCTCTGTTCTAAAGATCTGCTGCGGGCTCATGTGGTATGTACAGATCACAGAGTAATTATTATGTACGCTTGAAAAGTCTGTCTGTATTTGGCTGAAAATAGTTCCAAGAGTTGCGTATGTGAATGCATTTGCATGATGTGAGAAAAGAACTATGTTTTGGTGTGTGTGTTTGTACATGAGAAGATGATAGAAATCTAAGAGACGGGAGAGACTGCCATTAACAGCATGACAGACAAGTCTGTGTGTGTGTACTGGTATATGTGGTTTACGAGGACACATATGTGTATAATGACATGTGCATAATAATGTAAACATGGTTTACAAGGACACTTCCTTGTGTCCTCATAAAACAAATAGCTTAAAAATATACTAAATGGTGTTTTTATTTTAATTTTAAAAATGGCAAGTTTTTTGTAAAGGTTAGGTTTAGGGATTGGGTTAGGGTTAAGGGATAGAATATAGAATATACAGTTTGTACAATATAAAAACCATTACATCTGTGACGAGTCCTTATAAACCACATATGCAAGTGTGTGTGTTTGTGTGTAGCGAATAAATGTAGGCAGCGTATCACACTGTGAACATGAAAGAGGTGTTGTTTCAAAAATTCAGATGGTTAAAGGTGACTCCTGTTCCTCATAAACTTTTTTCTTCAGTTTAGAAACTTTCTGTCCAGAGTGATCTGACATGAGGATGTCTGGCCTTTTCCTCCCTAAAATCAGCAACTTAAAGCCATAGACTTCCAAACGCTTCCACTCTGGTCAATAGTTAGAAAGAAAAATATAAGATATTTTAAATCACATGAAAGCCTAAAGGACAGTAGAAAAGAGTGACACACAGTAAATTGTTTAAAACAGTTTATTCTTGCAACGCATGTGGAATGCAGAAGAAACTATTTGAAGAGCTCATTTTATCTGTTAAAACACATTTGATGCATTCCAAAATTTCATATACAGAGTGTTTATGCGCTTTGTGTGCTGTTGCAGTTCTGTGATAACTGGTTTTTAAATATGTGGTTAAAAAGGCAAAGTTTAGAGACATAATGCTGTCTGTTATCCAGATAAATCCAAAAAAGTATTGTACCCAGTGTTTGTCAGAATCACCAAAGCAATCTCAGTAGTCTTGGTGTCTCCCAATTCCAACTTTAATTCCAGTTTTTATTAGCAGCTGGTTCTGCATTTGCCGAGTCTGTGCTTAAATACTGTCGACGGAAGGCAGGATCCTTGATAAAGCACAGCGGCACCGTGCGTGTTTCGCTTCGCGACTGAGGGACCCTTGGCACACCGGTGGACGTGGGCAAAGAAATGATGAAAATCTAAAAAAATGAAAAAGGAGACAAGTCAAAAGGGGAAGGAAGGGAAAAAAATGCTGAAATATTTTCCAGCTAATGTAATTTATCTTTGTCAGTAGGGCAGCATAGCCCAGTCATTCTGTAAGGTTTTCGGTGAGATGGGGGACAGAGAGCCCTCTATGCCCCAGCTTCACGTAACATTCATAACTCTCAATGTTTCTGTCGCTGCCTGTAGCACATAGCCGTGTGGCAAGTCATATATTTTTAGCAATTCCTCACAATGGACTCAAAAGCAGAGGTCCTCTTGACACTTTTAAAAGGTTGCGATGATGCGATTGTTTTCATCGTAATAGTTTTGCTTGTCTAACAGTAAACACAGGCCATGCGGTGGTCACTGGGGTACAAACAACAGGCATGTTTTAAATAGGTTTTATAAAAAATGGTGGAAAGAAATAATAGTTCCTTTTCATTAGTGTGTGGATGAGGTATTTAATTCAGCCAAGCTTGCAAAGACAGCTTCTCAGCACAGCTCTGGCGCTCACAAGAGCAGCTCTCACGAGCGGTGTCCTGCCAAGCTACACATGTGTCTTTCTACAGTTTTTCTACGCTGTTCTTAACGGCGGCCTGTCAGCAACAGAGGCTGAAACTCAGAAAAAAGCCTGCCGTGCTGGACACTCGAGATAGGAGAAAATGAAGGAAAAAGAGAAACAGTGAGAAAAGAGAGGAGATGTGTCTCTGAGTTAGGCATTGGGACACTTATTGCCTTTGTGTTTGTCGTGGCGTTTGCACAGGGCCCTTCAACAGGCTGTCATCCACCTCCAAACAACCAATCAGATGAGCCAGTTTCAGCCATTGGCTGTCTGCTCTGTCTAAACTTAGTTTTATACAAAATCAATGTCGAGCATGATAAAGAGTAATATATTTGACTTTCTCGCCTCACAGAGTACCTGCATTGTTTCACTTTTTCACTTTGAGCTGAAAAGTAAAAAAGAAAGTTAAAATCTTTAGGATGAAGACAGATAATTGATGCCCATATTATTTTGAGGTCCATTCATTTATTTGTGTTGCTTTGTCTTATGATCTGACAATGAAAAAAATATCAGGTCAATGACATAGTTATCTGTTTTTTTTTTTTATACTTTTTAATGTTTTTATTTTGTTTGTTTTAGTTTTTGCTTCTCCACAGCACAGCATGTTTACTTTGATGTGTGGCTTTTCTTTCAGTAGTTACCCCAAAGTCCGGCCATATATGTCATTAATTTTATTACAGATGCTCCATCTGCAAAAGAAAAGAATGAAAGAGAGAAGGAGATAACGAGAAGGAAAGGAAATGTGCGACACAGAGTTGTATGCATAATTAATAAGAGCAGCACTTCATTTGAAACTTCAAGGTTTGGTGGGCAGTACAGGATGGGCTGTGGAGTGCTCTGCTTTGTATGGTGTGCGGAGGTGGCGCCTTTCACCTGCAGCTGCTCTGTTACAGCCCCTCTGGAAAAACAAATAACCTTGTGTATGCGTGTGTGTGTGTGTTTGTGTGCATGTTTGCGCTTAACCCTGACAATGGCAGGAGCTCCTATGACAAGAAACCGCGTGACGCAGGCGTTTTATTAAGCTTGCTAGCTGGCTCGTGGCCCACACTTCCTAAATGGTGCTGTCCGTACAAAAATAGCTCAGCCATGAGATTGACTTTTTTCCTGTGTTTGCCTGCTGGTGTGTGTGTGCAGTATTGTTCAGGTTAAAATTGGTCACTGTCTTATTTTTGGATCAGAGTAGCTCACAGGTTATAAATAGAAGAGAAAGGAAGAGGAGATACCTGCCGAGACTCTGGCTAGCTTTTCCGTTGCCCCACCGCCCAATATCTATGTCAAATTCCTGTTTTTTCCTCTCTTTATATCACACCCTCTTCGTTCACAGCCTTTGATCTACGGTGTTTTAACAGGCATTAATAAACTTGACTAATGGAAAATACTCTCTTTTTTCCGTCAAATACATTTGGTTTTGTGAGCTGAGAGCTTTTAAACAGTTCTTCACGGCTGGCAAAGAGAAGGTTGTGCACAATAAGAGAGAAAAAGTGTGTAGGCATGGGGTGTAATCTAATACGTTAATGTCCACATCATGGAATATTTTTAGAAGTGAAGTGCTAATTTTATTTCTTTATTACAAACTTGAGCTGTTTATGAACACTTAAGTTATTTCCCACATCTTATAAGTACCATGTATATGTAATGACACTGTAGACGAAATAGTTCATGTTTGACTTTGAGTGTGTGTGAACCAAAACTTTTAGGATTTTTGCCAGAAGAATAAATCTTCAAGTTTTTTATATACTATATTCTTCTTTACAAATGTTTTCTGTCTATATATTTTCTATATTTTATTACAACAAATGTCAGTAAGAGATCTCTGCACTTAAGACATTACAAGACATTACGTCTCACGTCTAGTTGTTAACTGTGTTAAGATTTTAAATTAATGATGTGGCATGATTAAATTTGACTCAGCAAACATTCCTGCTAGCTCGCCCTAGTTTCCTGCTGGTGTTTTACTAGACTGCATATGTATTGGACCTCGTTAGCGGCTGTAGACCACAGAGGGATGCCTGAACATGGGCCCACCAACTTGGTTAGATTAGAACAACAGGTGCTTCCTGATCAGAGAAGTGCTGTATTACTTACACCATGTCCTAACAAGGTCATAGACAAGATATACAAGATAGACAATAGACAAGATTTCAGCAAAAAGCAATTTTAAGTCATAGAAGAGATAGTAGTTATCGCCTGTCATGTTAAACCTGGTTAAAACACACTATTACATCTATGCTATAAACCACAAGATGAAAGGATAACAATTTAACAGTGTTAAAAGTGGGAAAAGATCTCTAAATATGTTTCCATTTGATTACACTTTGATTGTCTCTTTTAGCAACGCTGCATGCGTGAGTCCCACCAGAGTGTAGGGTATACAGTGTACATAATTTTGTCATATCAGAATTGTTGCTTATTTTTTCCAGTTACTGTTTCACTGGTCAGATTAAAAGCACTGTCCTCTGTAGGCCTCTTAATGCAGGAACAATCTTGTTAGAGTCATCGTCTTTAGCAAGATAAAGGAACTGCTTTTGCCAAGCTTCAGTGCACAGGTGAAGAAACTGTTGTCCTCTTGTATTAATAAAATGGTAATTAGCCTCTATCCCTCTCTTTTCTATTATCCCCGAATGGGTATGTGCTGTTACTAATGTGTTCATGACAGTTTAATTGGATAAGCAGGCCACTCATAAAAAGTCTACAATTGTTTTCGGCAAGGAGAGTGCAGACCTTTTTTTATGTTTTTTAAAATGCTGCTAGGCAGCCCGTCGATGACCCACTTCTGAGACGATTGGGAAAACAAGGAAGAGCTGAGTACAATCCTTGGAAAATGCTAGAGAGAAAACGAGAGACCGAGAAAAAGCGAGAGGGCTAAAAATTCTTAATTTTGTCAGGAAGTTGATTTGAAATCCTTCTCACTTTCCCTCCCACTCTTCCTTCTTCTGAACGCAGCCCACTTTTCTCTGAGCTTCCTTCCAGCGGAATCGGAAGAGAGGGACTGGGAATGCTGGTATGGCTTAGCTTCGGATGCTTGGCTAGCCCCCTCGGTTAATTATATGTGTAATGAATTGTTTATTTGGAATAATGCGCAGCAGGAACGTCTGCCTAACACCAGAGCTGGGAGCAGACCCAGAGAGAGCAAAGGAGAGGATAAGAGGATGGAGGAAACGAGAAGACCAGAGAAAGAGAGTCACCACTGTCGGCGCCAGTATGAGGAAGGGAGGGATTGGTGGATGAGGGGGTTGAGCATTCTCATCCCATCTCAGGGTCAAACAGCCATAGGACTTTTCTCAGGAGTGGGGGGAAAATCTGAAAAAAAAAACATATAAGAAGGGAAAAGAAAAACAATGTACGGGGGGAAAGGAGCAATATGTGCCCAGCGGTGCAAAAGGGAGTGGAAAAGTCCACGGGTGCAAAGGCAAAGGAGGGAGAGAGAGAAAGCGAGAGACAAGTTGTGCTATCATAAGCCGAGGGGGACAGCTGGGGTTATGTGAACACTGCAGCTGGATCGGGAGCCGAGGGAGAATGTTGGGCCGGTCCCTCTGCTGTGGAGTGGCTGGAGCATTGGAAAAAAAAAGCTTCCCTCCCTTCGCAACCTTTTGCAGCCTGCACTTTCCCAACCCCCCCACCCCTAAAATCGAAACAGTGTAGATAAGCCTTTAGATCACAAATAAAAACACACACAGACTTGATTTATACAATGCTTGCTGTAAGCACTTACTTTTCCTTATTTTCCTTTCCATTGTTATCAGCAGAAATTAAGGAACCATCATTATTTAGCGAGAGTGAGCGATTACCATCAGAATAACAGCAATTAGAAGGGTGATTATTTTTTATATAAATGCCTTAAAAACAACACAATATCTATCTCAAATTTTTATTCTTCCTTTCCGAGCAGAGATTTTTGTTTCTTTTTTTATTTGACTAGCATATTTTCCCCTTCATTGAAATGACTGTAAAAGTGTGAAACAGAAAAGAGATGCTGTTTAATCCGACGGGTGGCATCGGAAAACTTTCGCTGTCACTGTTTGTGATCACATAAAGAAAAACAGGCCCGTCACAGCTGCAAGACACAAGGAACACACAGTAAAGGAAGCTATGCAAATGCATGCAACCCTGACACGACACTGAACAACAAGGCGAAGCGTGAGAAAATAAATAAATAAAAAGCATGCACACACATTGCACATACACATGGATACTCCTGTAAATGACAGAACCGAAGAATTAAGACTCAAGAATAAAAAATATGTTACAGTGCAAGACAGGACAATTTGAATGGCACTATGTTGTAAATAAATATTTAAAAAACACCTTTAAGGTAAAAACAAATTTGCTATTTGAAAGTATGTGACAAGACAAATGGCCAAAGTTTGACATGAGGGGTCATCTGTGTGAAACCTTATTATAAAGTCACATCCATTCAGCATGTGTGTGTGTGTTGTGTGCGTTTAACACACTGCCAGTAAAAGCCTCCACCATGCAATGCAGAAATATAATATTTGCTCTCGCTTTTTTCTGTTCCTTTTTCCACCTCGAGGGTTAACCAACAGTCAGATTTATCTGATCACACTAACTCCACACTCTAAACCTCTTGTCCATATTTGAGTTTATTTTTTTTAAGTCTGGGTCGTTTTGATTCACCACAGCTGTGCTGACTCTTTAATCAAATACTATCTTTTCACTGGTTTGCCCCCGTATACCCTACACTCTCTTTCTACCCTCCCTCGTCCCTTAACGCATCTTAATTGGTTGCTTTCTGTGACAAATTACGAGCGCGTGCTTTGATGAGGTCGGGCCGAGCCGGTACTGGAGTAACTTGTGCCAGCCCCTGGTGGTTCCTCTCACCACTACAAACGGGGGGTGGGTATGTGTCTGCATGATGAGTCCGTAATGAGAGACAGGGCCCGGGGCAGCTAGGCCCCCCTGATCTATGCTAAGGATGCCAAAGGGGGAGGGGGGCTGAGGGATTCAGGTATATTATACCAGAGAGAATACAATTTTGAGACTGAAGGGTAATATTACTATAAAATATAAATATACAAAACTGTTCATGCATATTTGGGTAGCACTACTTAATAGTGTCTTGTTACATGTTACAGGTACTTATAGTATATAGTAATAGCAGTAAATTATGCATTACACGCAAATAACTCTAAACCAAACCCTAATCCTATAGTAAGTATATGTTTTTAATTAATATTACTCAGTACTTAAATGTATACATTGTAAAATACCTTAAACTTTAAAATAAAGTGTACTCAATATTTGTTTGTGTCCTGTATTAAAGGAAGTACAAAATAGAGTGATTGTGTCAAAAGGATGAATTACAGAAAAAAGGAGAGACAGGCATCACCAAATCATTCTAGCGCTCATGTTTAAACAAACACTAACTACAACAATCACAGTTTAATGATCCACAATGTCAACAGCGCAGTAATGCTTCCAACAATCACTGACGTTACTTTGGAAAACTGACATGGGGGAGGGGGGAATAATGGCATAACATTTTGCAGCAGGAGATTTGAGATAGTGTCTGGTCTCACGCAATCGTTCTCTCCTCTTCCGCGCTCTCTTCCTCCTGATCTGGGTTACTCGGTTTCATTGTGGTGCTTTGGGACTGATGAGAGCGAGGGAGAAATATGAGGGGAGAAAAACTCAGGTCAATGTTGTGAAGGACATCCTTGTTGAGTGAGTTTCAACTTCAAATTACATTCTCCCTGACAGATCTAAACTGAAGAGAGAATGTGGATTGTGACCGGTTTAGATGTCTTCAAGTCACCTCAAGAGGGGTTCAGAAATGCAGCATGTGGCAGAGCATGTAAGGGCAGGTATTGATTCATTTCACTGGTCAATGAAGATACAGTGAACAGTCATTGGGAAATATTGCTTCGTCAGTTTGAAACCATGCCCCTGCGGTTCTGAGAGTCATGTCATTTGCTTACAGAGCAGGTCACGAATCAGTCAGAAGCTTGTATTTGCATTGCTGATTATCTAACAATAACAAGAACATTAAGATATTCTTACATATTGCTAAATGTGAAGTTTACGTTTGATATCTAAATATTCCATGACACTTTAGATGACTTTTGATTTGATATTGCCTCAACTGTCATTTTTTACTTTTGCTTACTTTTGAAAACGGTGAAAGTGAAAGAAACATCTGGTACCAGACTGTTTCACCATCATTACTGAAACATTACTCATAAAAAGAGGTTTCACGCAATCACTGCTGATTGATGAGAGACAGGGAAAGAGGTTGCCTAACTTCTCTTTTCCACCTTACTCCATCCCTCACCCCACCCCACCCCCCTCCCCTCTTTAAATCATTAAAGATTTGGCCTAGTTGCGCTTTAGCAACAAGCCACGAGAGGTTGTGGATATTAGGTACCACGGGTAAGAGGTATTCATAAGCAACATATTATTATATGATTAAATGATTTTTCTACCAATAATATAGTTCATTAACCTAACCTGGCTGTTTGCAGTTGCCAGGCAACAAAGCAACGCGACAAGATTTATGTAGAATGCACGGTCATTTGAAGTCTTTTTACAAAGACTTCAAATTTGGCTTATCCAATCAAAATTTAGAATCAGAAATATTTATTTTATAAGAGAATTTTAAATCCAGATGTAAAGATTAAAAGAGAGAGAGAGCAAAGACAGGATAAAAAAGTGACAAAGGAAGTATCTTGGCCTTCACACTTCCTTAGTGAGCCACGTTAGCCCTTGGGCTTAATTGAAGCCAGGAGGGAGCGTTTAATAATTGCTGTCAGAAGATCAAATTTAATTCTCTTTTCACAGGACCGCTGTAGGGTACAGTGAAACAAATTGTCATCTGAGATTTCCAAATGAACAAAGCTTTTAATTAGTCTTATTACAATGCCATGGTACAGCGGGATAAGAGGGTATGAAATAAACGTGCGATAAAATAATCAGAGGATCATCCGTGCATGCTGTCTGGTGTTGAGGGAAGGTCACATGACTTGACATTTTCTGCATCCACATACCCTCCCAACTTTTGACCCCACCAGAATGGCTGACATCACAAGACACTGTCATCTTCTGCTGAAAATATTCAGGTTACAGTTTCAGGCTGTTAGCAGTGACGCATTTTCTTTGTCCTTTACTGTGGAAAAAAGCTTTCTGTAAGAAATGGGTGGAGAATAAACACCTAGTGTGATTTCCAATGTTGTCTTCAAAAGTGTGTATCTGAGTAATGGTTTTACTTGGGCTAGACCCTGATGCTGTTGAATTAAGTTATACTGTCACAGATGCAAGCAGAACAACATTAAAGCTTTACCTATTGGTTCTTTATTAATTAAATTAATTGTAAGTTGTGCAAAGTCTGTTTCTCTCTCTTTTTCTTCCTTCACACATGTTCAAGACAAGCGTGGTTTGACTTGATTTCAGTTCTCCTTTCTTAGTTTAACTCTTGTTCCACTGTACTAGGAACTCACCCAGAAGTCAGATTTCTTTGAGGTAACTTTTCTGGTATGTTGACCCATGAAACCACCTAAAATAACCCATGCAAACTCCATTTCATGCTCAACACAGAGACATCTTCACAATAAGACAAAGTCACTACTGAGGCTGTCTGACCCCATGGGTTTGCCTTATTTCTCTGCTAACAGCTGCCCAGCTAGAACAGGGCGATGATCAGTCATTACACCATTTACTCAGTGTGTATCTGTCAGCTGAGCAGCTGGTTTCTTTGCACCTTTATCAGTTAGAGTTGACACAGAGTTGTGCCATGCTTTCCCTGGACCAGTAACCAATTGCTAATTGAAAGACAGCTCTCAGCTTCCACGGTTCAGGCCACACTCACTGTTTACTCACTGTTGTTGAGTTTGTGAAGGATGCGACTGATGTTAACACCCTTTCATCTTACTTTCCACTGTCACACTAGGTCACGTCACAAGCCTCCATTTTAAAGACCAACACAGCAGCCCATGTTTTTTAAGTACATGTAGAACTATTTAAGTAATTAGCTGTTGATTTCTGTAGAGACAGAAGGAAAGGATTGCAGCACAGTCCTGAAAGAGGGCCCTGTATCACATAAATAAATCCCTCCACCCAATGCCCTAATCTAGCAGGGCACCTGAAAAGAGCTATTCACTAATCACTGCAAAAACAGAAAAGCAGTTCATCTATAATTTTACACATTTGCTAATAAAATCGTACATTTTAAAATGTCCCTTCATCTTCTCTCTTCGGCCTTTTTTTTCCTTTCAGCCCAGGTCAGTTTATGAAAAAAGACACTTTGGATTGGAAAATAAACTAGGCTGAAAAAACAGTAGAAATTAGATTGTTTGTGTGATGAGATAGCTCAAATCAAATGTGTTTTGGAAGAAGTGATTTTTTTGATAATGTCTCGTGTATGTTTGTATACAGTACATACTAAATTTAAACATTTAAACAAAAGACCAGTTAAGACAAAAATAAACTTTAAACTGCTAAACTTGCTATATAAGGTTGGTTTATACTGGTGTGGTGCTAGTCA
>JAZGTK010001578.1:0-38229 GCA_036877625.1 Ambastaia sidthimunki | reverse complement strand
AAGCCAGAGTCTACAAAAAACAATGTGCCTATTTTTAGAGACAGGGCTTTGTAAACCTGAGTAGCTTCTGCGTAAACAAGAGCGGAGAGGTGTTCTGGATAAAGTTCCAGCTGGCTGTTCTGGATGAAATGTGAGGAAGAGCGGTGAAGATGAGTGGATGACAGGATACCACAGAGAAGAGCAGGTGTTGAATAAGGTCACCTGTCAGCAGGGTCACTGCTGGTGCTGCTTCACATGTGATAATGTCATTCAAGATTAGCGTCTGCATGCTGCAGTGACCACCTGACATCAGACCCCTCACACGCCTTTACCATGACAACATAAAATAAATACTCACTCTCTTTACTTTCTTAATAGATGAATCTCAAAAAGAAATGTTTCCTATTTCACCCCAAATTCAAGAGAAAAAAAATCCCATTTCTAGGACCATTAATGTTGTTTGCATTGTGTAAAACATCCTTGAACTGTTTATATACATCAGGGGTTCAGGATCTGTTAGCGTTGCTTCAAAATATGCATCCAAGACCCTTACTAATGTTCGAATTAGTGACAACGGCTTGGGAAGTTTCTGAGAAGTAAACCCATATTCTCATCCATTGTTGCGTTTATTATCCATCACAATATAGAGGTTAAAAGAATAGTTTGTCCAAAAAAAAGAAAATTCTGGTATTGATTCACACCTTTGAGATTTGAGAGACTGGCAGCACAATTTTCAAATCAATTTTATTTATATAGCACTTTTGTGTATAGTATTACTAAAAGGCCTGAACCGATAAAAACTGAAACACATTTGGACCATTTAAATAAATGCATTATAAATACCTGTCATTATGTGCGAAGGTTCGTATCTCTCTCAGTGGTCTATTAGAGGGTAATGTATTCAGACTGCCAACTAAAACAGTATGTACTTCTGAAACTATGCGACATGTAGTCAGTTAACATGATAGGTGTCATATTAGGCAAGATGTGCCGTTCCAGCTTACATAGAGATGGAGCATAGAAAAGTAACACCTTATGGAACAGTGATAAGGGATTTGCAAAAAAAACATAAAATATACACAACAACCAAAAATACATACACGAAATATACATAATACAAATACCTTAACATTACATAATGAAAGAGAATGAAAGAGAATTGGAGACAAACAACAAAACAGTAGAATAATTATAAACATTAGAATAATTATTTCCCTAGAATCAATAATAACAATTTACAAAACCTAAGCAAAACCTAAGTTAAATGTCCCAGCAAGCAAGCCAACAGGGCGACAGTGGCAAGGAACCAAAACTCCAATGATGTAAGCAAAAAACCTTGGGAGAAACCAGGCTCAACAGGGAGGGCCAGTTCTCCTCTGGCACCCCGGCAATTTCCTTACACAAAACTATTGTTTGGTTTTAGGAAAGTCTTATTTTAATAATACCACCTTTATAGTGTTTTTTGGATTTAGGGTTAGATCCCTGGCCCAGTCCTGGTTATGAAAAAGAGCAGTCTGGAGATGCTACCCAACATTTAAACTAAATTACCGTTTAAGTGTGTTCTGAATGTTGTATTTATAAACCTGCTGTGTCCAGGCTGAATTTATTAAAGGTTGTTTGACAGAAAATTTACAAGTTACTGTTGTGGCATGCAGTTGATTAAGCAAACAGGTGGTGATGACCTTGGACTACTTAGACTTTTCTACACCCAAATGAACTTGGCATTCTCCATGACAGATAGAGAAGAGATCCTACCTTTAAAAAGACCCATTATTTTGTCCTGATTATTTGCCATGTAAGTGTCTTAATTAATGCTTATCCCACAGACAGATGATAAGCAAAGATATCTTCTGCTTGCCAGAGTAAACAGAGATCTATTTGTTCCCTATGAGTCTCAGTGTTTAAAAGTTATGGGGTTTGAATGCCACAAATGGGAATAAACACCTTAAATTTAATGCGAGTTGCTTTTGTTAAAAGCATTCATATAAATGTAAAAATGGAAATGTGTCCTACTTTAGTGGTAACATCTATGTTACAAAGGAGGCTCTCCGGCCACCAGAGGGAGACTCCTCGAGTGTGGATTCTTGATTAAGGAACTACATTTTCCAGCAGCACAACTGTCAGCTCAGCAGTTCCAGCTGCAACACCTGACAGTTGTACTGCGTGGGCGAATAGCCCCGAAGACAGGTGGGAAAATCGCTGCTGAACCTTCTGTAACGAAGGTTCAATGGCACAGGGATCCATTCGCAGCATTTTATTAGAGTTGTTGTATAAACAAGGGTCATACACCAGCAAACAGGAATGGAGAAGGAAAGCAGAGTGTAAACAGTAGACAGGCAGTGGTCGGGGCAGGCGGCAGACAAAGGGATAATCAGGAAAACAGGCAAGGTCGTAGGCAAGCAGTAAACAGACAAGAGCGTAGAACAGGCAAGGGGCGGGCAACAAACAAGAGAATAATCCAAAAGGCAGTCCAGGTAAAATATAAGCGTAATCACAAGGAAACCGCTCAGAATTGTCTGCTGGGCAAAACAAGACTTCGCCAAGAACAAAAGAGTAAACACAGTTTATATATTGTGATTAGATTAACAGGGAACAGGTGAGTAATGAGAGGGAGTGGTCATCCCCAGGTATGGTGGCTGCTGGGAAATGTAGTTCCTTAATTAAGAATCCGCACTCGAGAGGAGTCTCCCTCTGGTGGCTGGAGAGAGGCAATGCAGGAGCCTCCTCTGTAACAATCTGCTTCACACTCTACAAAGAGCATGTGTCATGTGTTAAGTCCTAAAAGGTGAAGTTTGCAGTCTTATTTAGAATTAAGGTAAACTCAGTTATAAAAGAAATAAATAATTACTCTTTTCAATCAGGTTTCCTCCACACGAAGGAGAAAACGTTTTTTGTGTATTGTGACAAGTGTATTGTCATAGCTCACTTTTACAGAACTCAACATATGAAAAGCTACCTTTATTTGACTATTAGGAGACTTTTTAATATAAAAAAATACGCATATCAAGGTTAAATGATGCAAATACAACTGCTGTGTTTGTGTCTGTGACTGACAGGATTATTATTGTTAACAGAAATGTTATTATTGTCACAATAACCAAAATGTTCACATTCATTTACTTGGCAGACGCTTTTATTCAAAGCAACTTTCAGTGAATTCAAGGTATACATATTTTATCAGTACTTGTGTTCCCTGGGATCGAACCCACAACCTTTGCACTGCTAACGCAATGCTCTACCAGATGAGCCACAGGAACACTTGGTGTAGTGAGATTAATTCCTATTTTCTGTTTAACCCCTGCTCATAAAAACAGAATGACATCAATGAAACATGGTATAAAAACAAGCTGTAAAAAACAAGTCAAATCAGCTAAATATAACATTGAGTGATTTTTGTAGCTTTTAGATATTCAATAATCTTGTTTTGTATCATTTATTCTACTTTTGTCAAATACACATTTACAGATATTATTGTTATAATATTGTGCATGCATTTACCATGATATTACAAATGAGAAATTATTGTTAACAATTCTTAGCAATTATTAGAAATTGTTGAAGTAACAAATTATGAAAGATAAAAAAAATGGCAGAGAAAATAATGAATAATAACAGTACTAGTAAAAAAAGTGAATCACAAATAATGTAATCCAAACATTACTAGGCTACTAGTGTTTCATTGATATCACTCATCCATGATCAGAAACATACGCTTGTCCCCATGTTTGCACTCGGGCATTCAAAATTACATTAATTACCATCTGGAGAGATAATCTCTACAACCACAAAAAAAGAGGAAAACAACATCTGACTGCCAGGTACACCGGAAGGCATATAACACGCTAATGTATCCCATTACACCCCATTTGGCAGAATATTTTCTTTGTTGAATTCCAACTCTGCTCCTGGATTTTATATGGCCTCAGCATAATGGTTCTGGGCTTTATTCTGGTTCTTCATGAAAGATAGGAGGGTAACCCTGCTGAGAGTCATTAGGAGGCATTTACACCAGGCCTTTTTACCCACAGACATTCACCGTCTTGTTACTGTGGTGCTTTGAAGACTCCACAGAGATGTTCTGCTTGTAAAAAGAAGCCTGGAGCACTTAAACGACACTCTAAAAGATCATCCAGCTCTCCAGTAACCCTGGTCATATTTAAAGAATGTACGGGCTTTGTAATATACCTTTGAGTGTACAGGGTTTGAAAAAAATGTAAGAAACTCCTGGCAGCCTAGGATTGGGCAGAAAAAACGTCTGTTTGGCCTGCTTTTGCTGAGCATGAAACATGAATTAGAACGCTGTGACGCTACGCTGCAGCTAGAATCACAACCTTCTCTCCTGGCTTCTCTTCCCTGGCTGCCACATTATCATTCTGTTTTAAAATTGAATCTGCAACTGATTTGAATTCCAGCACTGAATAACCTCTTATTTATTCATTGCTTTTCTTCCCCTACATACCATTAAATGTAATAATTCGTTTTCAATACTGCTATAGCACGCTCGGCCAGGTCCTCATTCCCTGGCCTGAGCTCTAGCCATGAGGAGTGAAGGGAAAACCAACAACACCATCAACAATGTTTAAAATATTAGATAAAAAAATAAATAAATACAATAAACATTCTGCTAGGCCTTGTCTGTGGATTATCAAGTGCAGTTTCTCTCTTTTGGCATAGTTTCAGATAGTAAACATGTCAAATTACAAGTGCATATAAACATCTACATATTCAAGTATAAAATAAACATAAATTAATTAAATTGATAAATACACACTGGAAATAAGTTTATTAAAGGTTGTCAAGTATTTAAAAATAAAATGTTAAAATCCAGCCTGCACTTCATTGTGTTTCTGATATTTAATCAACTTGGTTGTAGGTCTAACCATTTACTTGGACAACCCAAACTAATTTGTTATTGTAAACACAATACTATAATGAGTAAATCCTATAAATATTTAATAATATTAATATTATTTTAATTACCTTGCCACAAACTGTGTATCATCAAATTATAATTGTGTGTGTGTGTGTGTGTGTGTGTGTGCTCCACATCAAGATAAACTATCACAGTGTAATATTAAAGATGACAGTTTATGCTGCTAAAAATAAAATATAATTAAAGACCTATGTAATAAAGGTATTGTCATATCTCTGACAGTCTGACATACAAGAACACAATCCTAAAAGCATAAACATTTGACATACAGGTGTTAAAATATGTTGGGATAACAGATATTTCACATTATATCAGATATATATTTAATAGAGACTTGAATCAGACACAGCTATAAATTCCATACGTCAAAGAACAAATAAATAAATAAACTACAAATTCAAAAATAAAAAAAAAACATTTTAAATATAAAAATAAAGCTCCTTGGCTCATATTTGCACCCTGAAATTAAATGCAAAATACAGTCTACATGCACTGCTGCTGCAGAGGGCAGAAAATATTGTTTCAATCAAGACAAATCCTTTAACAGGTAGAGTAAGTGTACCCATTAAACCCACCAAAATCTAAGTTCACATATTTTTTCATGGATACTACAATGGTTTATAAACATGATTATTTGTTAAAATGAAGGATTAATCTCTCATTTTAAAGTATATTCATTTAGTTACTGTAACATCCGTCTGGACGGTCATTTTTGTTTGTCCCATATCTGCCCATATATGGAGTTCCTGTGCTTGTTTTGTTAATTAGTCTCACCTGTGTTCAATTAGTGTCTCTATAAGTTTGGTTCCTGTCCAGTCTTTGTTTGTCGGTTGTTAACGTTTCGTGTGTGTTCTTCGTTCATGCTTGTTCATGCTTGTATCGTTTGTGGATTTTTTTTTGGATTAAACAAGTTTTGATTTGGATTTCACCGTTGTTTCTAGCCTGTTTTTAGAGCACACGTTACAGTTATGCATATTTTAAAAATCAAATTAAAGAAATTCTATAAATAAAGTCTGGCATGGTCATAATTGGTACTGAAGTAGCATTTAAGCCCATGTGTGTTCCAAATAAGCTCACAACCACAATTATTGACACAAATATAATTTTTTTTTTTTTTTTCAGGTAGTAAAAACATTTATTCAGTAACATGTTATACATTGTTGTACAGAATTTATTTTTTTTATTTAATTTTATTTATTTTTTTGAACTTACATTTAATGTTTGGCTTGTAACAATGAACCACCACAAACATGACCAAGTAGGCCTAAAACTAATTTTCATTGGTGTCAGTATTTAACATTTCATTTAATATTGACAAAATTTTATTAAATATTGACAAAAAATGTATTTGTTTTAAAAAGTAGTAAATTACATTACAGTGCATCAACAATATCTTAAATAAACATGAAACAGGTCTACACATTGGTGAACAGGTTACTGATTGGCCACTTTCATTTCTTTTAGCTTTCTTTTGTAAAGACTTTCAATTGCAGAAAGTTACATATCAAAAAGCACTTTGCAATTTGTGATGTGCTATGTAGTCTAGTTAATGATGTCAGGGAGATATAAGAATATAAGAATAGCACATTCTTTAAGTCACTGAATTACAGAAAAAATTTACCAAACATCACACTTTCAACAATTTCCTATTTAAATACATTAGATGGGCTTAAATGGAACATACTGGGCTTAAATGGTTCTACAATGATTACTGAGGAAATAAAGACATATTCACACCAAAATAAAAAAGATATATATTTATTATGTTTGGAACATATTACGCTTTTAACTTGATTTCATAGTTATTCTTTTTATGTCCCATCTTCAGAATTTTTGAAGTTGTTCTCATACAAAGTTTGCATATGCTAGCTGCTTTTTGGGTCACTGTACCATTTAAGCCCACCTTGAAAAAAACACGATTTTTGAAAATATTTAACACACCCAAACCATTTATTGTGCTTTAATTGGTATATTGATGTGAAATGCATCAGAAAACATTTAGTTCATACACTTAATATTTCTAATAGCCGCGTTGTGCATATCATGACTACTGATTTGACTGTGTGATCAGCTCGCTATGCCAATTAGCAAAACTCATCTTTCTAAATGAAACCAAATAGATCAAATTAACCAAGAACAACTTCATAATACACACAAAAAAATCATTAATCTCTCAGATTACATAATATGGATGTACTTCGCAAATTAATGGTTGAAAATAGTTCCGAGATGATTTTTTTCTGAGGGGTCCCAAAACACCAAAGTTTTGAGACGACTTAAAGTGAGTCTCCTTGAGACAGCATGAATATGGTTGGGCTTAACTCAACAATTACAAATGTGATTTGTGTTCAACAAATACTGACATGTTAGTAAGAAGTTGTCTGATTTTATAAAATAATAAGTAACATAAGACGAGACCCTCTTTTTTTATATTTGAAGTCAAAGCCGCAAGTGGGCTTAAATGGTGCCTGGGCTTCATGAGTACACTTACCCTAAACGTGTTGTGCTTATATGGTGTATAATACAAAATTTAACAGACTTACAAAGAGACACATATGTAATTGCTGGCTGCAGCATGTTCAGATCAATTCAAATCAAAGCTCAGACAAAGAAAGACTGATCTTCTACAGAGACGCAAAACAAGATTTCTGCTTAAAATATTGCCATGAAAAGAACTGCCATCCCTCCGGCTTCTCCTTTACGCTCCATCCCTCCGGCTCCTCCTCCCCTCCGGCTCCTCCTCCATCCTCGGTCGCACCGGCTCCACCGCGGCCTTCCGGATCCCTGTCTTTACCTCGGTCACCGGTGACATCTGCTCTGTCTTGGCCTTCCGAAGCCTTGATGTCACCTCAGCTCATAGACTGTCTGTCTCCTCCTCTGGCTCCGCCTTCACCTGCTCTGCCTCCGTTGGCTCATCCCCTGGAGTCGTCAGTCCTTCCTCCTCCATGGCTCCTCCCTCTGTCGACTCCTCCGTGGGCAACCATCATGGCTGTGGCCTGGGTCCCTCCTCCTGGGAGTCCGACCTCCACCGAAGCCGCCTCCGAGACTGTGTCTTCCCCCCTCCAGTCCTCTTTGGTGCGAGGTCGTGCCTTCCGGGAGGGGGGAGTAATGTTACATCCCCCTTTTGGTTTAGCTCTGTTTTCACCCCCATAATCTGTCTATTTGGTTTCTCCCATGTTTATCTCCTTTTTTGGGTTTTCCTGTTCTTGTTAAGTTTATTCCCTTCACCTGTCTTTGTTTAATTAGTTTCGTATTTAAATTGGTTTTAGTCTAGCGTGTTTTCTCCAGTGTTGTTGCTATTACGTTTTGAAAATGTGCATGTGTAGTTAGGTGTTCCATATTCCATATCTGCTTCCTGGCTGTTCCCTGTTTTGCGTTTGGATTATTTCTATTAAAGAAGTTTTGGATTACTACGTTGTTTTGCTCCTTGCTCCAGAAACCCTACACGTCACGTAACGCATCTATCTTGCTCACATATTATTGTAGCAAAGTTTGTGATGAATACAAAAAAATACATGTTGGCCAATAGTATGGTATAAGTAGCTGAAATAAGCACAAATGTCAGGGCATGTCAAGACATCTCAAGGGCCCCAAAATCACTGAGGGTTAAACTCTCAATTTGTCCAATAGGATAATCAAATAAATGTACAATAAACAATGTAGGCCTACGCAAATAATAAACAATGTAATAAATACAGAATTATTTAGGGTAATAAGATGGAAGAAGGTACTCAGTTCTAAGTCACAATAGTTCATAGAATCCACTTCGTAGAAGAAAAGTGCTGATATCCTCAGATGTTGATCTCTAGCGGAGTCACCATCTTCGTACTGAGAACAGAATGTGTGCGCTTGTCTGATGCGCAACAGGCCAGATGCGATAAACATCAACCGTGGATATTCGTGTGAAGTGCGTTTTGATTACGTCTGATTACTTCTTTCTTTACAATGAAATTGAAATATACATGCATCTTATAAATATCAGACTCTATAATGAATAAACACTTACAGTCTGCAATAACGTACATGGTAGGATTCACCGATTTAATGCCAACAATCTCTGAAGCAATCACATGACATCGCTGACCCATCTGCTCTAAAAACACTATTTGCCCGGAGTTTGAGATCTGCGTATATCCTTGACAACTTGATGTCTTTAATCAACCGCGTTTTAGCCTTCAGGACAGTAAAACACACAACATTTCACCTGCCGCTTTCCTCTATTGCAGTATCACATTCACTCACTTTGCTGTAAAGTGACGTCAACTAAAATTGACAGTGGACCTACGCTTGTTCCCTGAGGAACACTATTAAAGTGAGGGTCATCTGAAATATGCACAAGCATAGAAGGTATTGAGTATCATCCACAGGCATAGCAAAATAAGCTACATTGGGTTTTTAGGTAGAATCTTTCATAATGGTGGAGCTTGGCATATTTTAATGTAGAATGTGCTGCCACATATATGCTTTTGCTCATAATTTGACATTTATTTTGAATGTGTCCAATTCAATCCGCATTTAAGATACTTTTACTTTTTTTAATTGTCCTTTTCTGTCACATCAGACAGTAGTCAATGCTGGGTCAGTGGCATCAATGCAGGTCATAGTCAAACAATACATCATACATCAGCAATGTTTCTGACTAATAAACTAATATATTTATGTCCAAAGGCTTTACCACATTTGAAAGTATTGTGGGCTTGACTGACATTCAGAGTAAGACTTAGGGTAAGTGTACCCATTAAGCCCAGGCACTATTTAAGCCTGCTTGCAACTTTGACTTCAAACATAAAAAAAGAGAGTCGTGTCTTGTGTTACTTATTATGTTATAAAATCAGACAACTTCTTACTAACATGTCAGTATTTGTTGAACACCAATCACATTTGTCATTGTTGAGTTAAGCCCAACCATATTCATGCTGTCTTAAGGAGGCTCACTTTAAGTCGTCTCAAAACTTTGGTGTTTTGGGATCCCCCAGAAAAAATCATCTCAGGATTTTCAACCATTAATTTGCAAAGTACATCCATATTATGTAATTTGAGAGATTAATGATTTTTTTGTGTGTATTATGAAGTTGTTCTTGGTTAATTTGATCTATTTGGTTTCATTTAGAAAGATGAGTTTTGCTAATTGGCATAATGAGCTAATCACAAGGTCAAATCAGTAGTCATGATATGCACAACGCGGCTATTAGAAATATTAAGTGTATGAACTAAATGTTTTCTAATGCATTTTACATCAATGTATCAATTAAAGCACAATAAATGGTTTGGGTGAGTTAAATAATTTCAAAAAATGTTTTTTTCAAGGTGGGCTTAAATGGTACAGTGACCCAAAAAGCAGCTAGCATATGCAAACTTTGTATGAGAACAACTTCAAAAATTCTGAAGATGGGACATAAAAAGAATAACTATGAAATCAAGTCAAAAGCGTAATATGTTCCAAACATAATAAATATATATCTTTTTTATTTTGGTGTGAATATATCTTTATTTCCTCAGTAATCACTGTAGAACCATTTAAGCCCAGTATGTTCCATTTAAGCCCATCTAATGTATTTAAATAGGAAATTGCTGAAAGTATGATGTTTGGTACATTTTTTCTGTAATTCAGTGACTTTGCTATTCTTATATTCTTATATCTCCCTGACATCATTAACTAGACTACATAGCACATCACAAATTGCAAAGTGCTTTTTGTTATGTAGCTTTTTGCAAAAGAAAGCTAAAAGAAATGAAAGTGGCCAATCAGTAACCTGTTCACCAATGTGTAGGCCTGTTTCATGTTTATTTAAGATATTGTTGATGCACTGTAATGTAATTTACTACTTTTTAAAACAAATACATTTTATTTTGTCAATATTTAATAAAATGTTGTCAATATTAAATGAAATGTTAAATACTGACACCAATGAAAATTAGTTTTAGGCCTACTTAGTCATGTTTGTGGTGGTTCATTGTTACAAGCCAAACATTAAATGCAAGTTCAAAAAAAAAATTGTGTACAACATGTATAACGTTACTAAATAAATACGTTTGTACTACCTAAAAAAAATAATATTTTTTTATATTTGTGTTAATAATTGTGGTTTTGGGCTTATTTAAAACACAAATGGGCTTAAATGGTACTTCAGTACCAATTATGCCCATGCCAGACAACTTTATTTATAGAATTTCTTTAATTTGTTTTTTTTAAATATGCATAAGTAAATGAATTTACTTTTAAATGACAGATTAATCCTTCATTTTAACAAATGATCATGTTTATAAACCATCTTAGTATCTATGAAAAATACAGTACGTGAACTTAGATTTTGGTGGGTCTAATGGGTACACTTGCCCTATTGCTTAAATCTTAAAAAAGCAAATCTTACATGCACTAGCTTTAGACAGCCATACAAATCGTGTCCATCAATTATCTAACATATGATGTCCCTCTGATTAATACACCTTTTATGAGTCTTAACCGATCTTCATTGAACCAATGTGCAATGTTTCTGCTAACTTTTTGAAATAACTTTTACTTCTTATGTAAATGCAGTCGAAAGAGTGACTTTTTTTCTTGCCCTCTTCTCTTTAAAACCATCACGGGTCTATCGTCAACACAGACATGCAGCCCTCTGTACTACCTTGTTTAATTATACAAATCCAGCATAGTCACATTGTAATCTTTTTTGAGGGAACAATAGGGAGGAAATTTGCACAGGAGAAGTAGAAAAAAGACTTGCATGCAAATGCACTAACACAAACAATGTACAACTAGATAATTGTAGAGGAGGAACGAGAGACAGGCCTTAGGAAAAAAAGAGCTCATCTCATACTCTGAAATGAAAAAAGGCCTTGTGAGGAGCTGCAGCTGACAAAAACATTAGGGCCAAGATACTGCTAAACACAATTGTAGCTTCTACCCGAAGGGCTGTGGAGTAGACGTGGAGAGTTTGGGCGAAAAAAACAGGACTGATTTTATTAACTGAACACAAACTTGCCTGTGGCTACAGTCACCACTTCATTTAATAAAAAGATTAGATAACAGCTGTCAGCCGGTTTAATGCAATTGCACACATCAAGGGACAGAGAGTAACTTTAAAAAATTACACTTTTACAAGATTAGATGTTTGGAAAACCCAAAGGAAAGCTTCTGTTTTCCTTTAAAAGAAAACTTGCAATAGGATGCCTACTAATAAAATGATGACAATACTTAACAAACAACAAAAAGCAGGTTAACTGACATGGAACACTGATGCTAAATTTATCAAAGAGTTTGTGGGTTTTTATTTTAGGTGTGTTAATTTCCACTGTTTGCTAGTTTGCATTTGCACATTTTGCCTATTTCAAAAACTATGACAAATTTGAGGCACATGGGAATTCACTGGTCAGTTATAAGTCTAAGGTGAGTTATGATTCCACAGTAACTTAACCCTGAACGCCTACTGCACCATTGGCTCCTCCAATGGTGCCAATACAGTCCTCAAGATATTCTTATAGGCATCTTAAAGGATACCAAATCTTTCCACTACTCTAATTTCTGTTTAGTGCAAAGTGCTGTATGTTGATTAACAACAACCAATAATGCCTTACAGGGTGGTTGCCTTGCGGGTTTAGTACAAAAACTCCACCTGGTTCAAAATGCAGCAGCCAGAGTTCTTATGAGAACTAACAAGTATGACCACATTAGCCCTGTTCTGTCAACACTGCACTGGCTGCCCATGAAGCGTTGTATAAACTTTAAATTCCCCTGATTACCTACAAGGTAACATTACCCTAAATGGTTTAGCTCCTCAATACCTGAGCAAGCTTCACATTCACTGCAATCAGAAAATTCTGTGCAGTTGATAATACCCAGAATTTCAAAATCGAGTGTGGGTAGCACATCCTTTTAATACTTAGCACCCAAACTCCTAGTCTTCCCATTGTCTTTCGGGAGGCAGATACACTATGTCAATATAAATTTAGATTGAAGACCTACTCTTTATTCTAGCCTACACATAGTCCTATGGTTTTGATACTCAAATCCCTTAAGGCTGTATTACTTAGGTAAACCAGAACAGGGGACACATCCCCTAAGAACTGGTGTACTAGCTCCACTCTAAGTCTCTCTGACTTTTATTACCCAGGGTAGTCTGGATTCTGACCTTATCCAGACCAAATGATGGAATGTCTCCTGAGACAGACTGACCAAGCATATCTTGCTTTATATGACACCTGTCATCTATCATGTTAATTTACTACTTTAAGCAATTCACTAAATTAACATGATAGACTTTTTAGTCTCAGAAAAAGTGGGGTGGGCTGGGTGGGTTTTAGGTCATGTATGCAGTTGGGGTACCTTGGGTGGCTTGTGTGCATGGGAGTGGGGGTTTTGCTCTATGTGTGGGTATTAGAATTCTCTTTGATCATGAGAAATTTGAAAGGGTTTGAAAAGGGTTCGCGGCTCGGGTTTCCTGTGCATGTAGGTTGTTCGGAGTGTCCTGGGCGTGCTCAGTCTACCCTACCATTTTTGTTGGTAGTCTGAATACATTACCCTCTCATAAACCACTGAGAGAGGTACAAGCTTTCACATGCAATGGCAGTAGTGATGGGTCGTTCTTGAACGATTCGTTCATTTTGAACTGGGGCTGTCACGTGATGAACGAACGAACGACTCGAACGACTCAAAAGATGAACTAATCATTTCTCTTTCCGGTGCAGTCTGCATTGGTTAAGCGTATGGGGCTGTCACGTGATGAATGAACGACTCAAACCCAAAGACTTGTCAGATAAGAGATGAGCTAATCATAGACTAAAGATCCAGGTAAACAATGAATTAATGTTTTCTGTTTCTTATAGCAATAGTTTTGTCTTGTTTGTAGTGTGATCAACGTTTGCGTAAGTAGTAAATGTGTTAGAGAAGTAACACGTAACTTTTTAATTATATTTTGCTAAAATGAACGAAATGACTCGAAAAAAGATTCGTTCATTTTGCTGAACGAGACTCAAAGGACCGAGTCGATAAAATGATTCGAACTTCCCATCACTAAATGGCAGGTATTTTTAATGCACATCTATTCTTTTAAATGGTTCAAATGTGTTGTAGTTGTTATCAGTTCAGTTAACTTTATATTCAGAAACAATTACAATCTTAGTATCACTATTTGGTTTTATTAATATACATTTTATAATGAACAATAAAATTTGCAATAATATGCATTCTGTGTTGTACATGTTTGATAATTTTTCTGTTTCTATATTTTTCTTTTCATTATATGTAAATCTGCTTTAAAACAATGCAACATTGTAAAAAGTGCCATGTAAATACATTTGAATTGAACTAATTTTAACAACACAAACACATTTTGAACAGTTGGATTAGTCTTTAAGACTAACCTAATGTTTTCTGTTTTTTAAATCATGAACTTATTCTTCTTTTGTCTGGTTAATGTCTTAAATGTTCTGATGGATAGTCTAAGATTCAGTGAACACCGTCTCCCATGAAAATAATGTACTGAAAAAGACACTCAGCCCCTCATATAGGCTAACAAAAAAGAAAATGACTTTTTCTTCTTTTCATTTCCACATTTTGCTACTTTCAATCATGCCTCTAAATGAAATTATTGTGGATGCTATTAGAGATATTCTATTAAGATTGCCTTGCTAAAAAGTCATTACCACACCTCCATTTTCTGTGAACGGTCCATTTTGAGAAAGACTGGCTTTCATGTCATTCATTGACAGCCAGTTACCAACTAACACTTATCTATCCCAGCCATACATTTCCATAAAACTCTGACCTTACACTGGCACATTTCTAGCTGTTGTCAGGGCAGAACGTTGAGATTTTATCAGCTTGCTTTGTTGACAAAGTACAGTACGCTTTCGTTCGAATTCTATCTGGCGTTAAATGAAAGTGACTTGTTCTTTTTTTTGTAAATCAAAGAATTTATTTTTTTTCAGAATAGAATTGATGGACAAGGTTGCTTAAAGTATTTTTCTGCTGCCATAAATGAAAACCGTGAAAGAGAAAGTTGACGTTTGAACCTTGTGTATGGTATGAAGCAGGACAGGTCTTTCTGATCCTGTTATTCTGTTAGCATCTCATCTCTTCATCTTTCCAAATATTGTCAGGAGTCCACTGGGTGAAACATCTATCACCTTTTGATAATGTAGCACAGACGCAATATTTGGGAACTAGGGCAAATTCACAAAAGAGAATTGATATACTTCAGGCCCAGCAGGGCAGAGACAGCCTTCCAATCATGAGGGGTTTGTCAGGGGTACTGGTGCTGACATAGCTAACGTGTCAGCCTCCATTGCAAGGGCCAAGAAGCCAATCAGCTCAGAGAGGAGAGTGTTTCTTCTGAGGGGAGAGCACTGACTTGCCATTACGACCTGGGAAAGGCAATCATCATTTATTCCCACTATCTGAGATGAATCAAGCCACTTAGATTACTGGGAAATTACAGGAAAGTGTAAAAATAAATGACGACTGGCCCTGAGATACCTTGATGGGTTGGTAAAAAATCTGCTGATTAAATCTATACAAATTCCCTGGATTCTGTTTCCAGGCTAGAGCTGACTCAAATAACATTTAATGCCATCACATAAAGATGTGTAATTGCCCTGCATCACTGAACTTTTTAAGAAAAGTAGACAAGAGGGCTGAGGAGCATTAATTGAGATTGAGGCATAAAAAAATAGGGAAAACAGCCTCTTTGTATCATCCCAAGGTCTTGGAAAACAAGGTTGACATATAGAGAGTATGGAAGGGTTGATCACACTGGTCAGGAAGACCCCTAATTGAAGGTAATATCTTCTTTAATTCTGTCTTTTCAAGTCTGTCAGCAGCTCAGTTCTCTGCCTCTCTCTGCCACATACAGCAGACATTCGCTGTATGAAATTCTATCATCTTTTTTGAATTCTGTCTGAGAGCTAATGCCTATATCTATGCACAAGACATTCCAGATGTCATTACCGGCTGGAAAAATGGCACAAATACTCACTGATTTTCCAACCTGGTTTAGACGTGCCTCTTTCTTTTCAATCACTGCTTTGTTTGATGTTGTTCAATCACGTGGTTTCATTCACCAATTTTAAGACTAACAATCTGCAGTGAAACTTTATTATGTTCATGTGTGTATAATGACTTTTACCTCAGTGGACAAATGCAGAGACGCATGAACACAGTCTGGTTTTGCTGTAAAAAAACATACAAACAAGTATAACTTTGCCAGCACAAATTCAGTAAATCAGTTCTGAAATTAACACCCAGGACAACAGAGGAATCTGTGTGACTTTAAGAATAAGTAATGTTTAGAACATTATGAGCTTACTGGCTAAACAGGCTTGTTTGTGTTTTTTCAGCTGAAATTTTTCCATCAGACATTCGAATGTCCATGACATTTCAAACTGATCAATTTAGACATTTCAAAACATTGTTGTTTCTGGGCTTTATAGTGGCCTAATCTTTATGCAGCGCCCTTCGAAGTTCAGACATCACATTATTGTCAAGGGCGGCTGCAGAGGCTCTTGTTTTCTCATGTTTATTTGTAATTTTTTTAGCTTTACAGAACAGAGTTCATCCTTCCTGGTCTCATCTTCTGCCTCAATGAGATTTCTACCCCTGACATTTCCCATACTAGCAGTTGCCTTACGCTTCGGTAATGGTTTTGTGTTAGCAGCTTACAAGCTAGTGCACATTATATCAACTTGGCAACATTCAAATATTTTATCTCTTAGAGGAATAAATAAGTTCAACATTGTTTCTATGAGGTGCTGTCTTAAATGTTGCCTACAAAATTTAGTGAGGGATTTGCAAGTATTGTGAATAACAATGATGTGCCAAATTAACAGCAATTGTCTCATTGTGAAATGCTTTTCTGTGGAAAGGATTCTCATAATAATAGTATGAATATTTATTTTCTAAAGCTAGATAATACCCACTGATTAACAACTGTGTTTCTTCATGCAAATTTCATGATCTCCAGTTCACATCTGATGTTGATCGATGAATAGTGTGGTAATTAATTCAGTTTTAAAATTAATCTGTTTTAACATGATCATTTATTCAGTTATTGTTCAATTCAATTTCAATTTTATTTATTTAGGGCTCATCATGTAGTCAAAGTTATTGTTCATTTAATTGTATTTATTTGGGGCTTTTTACAATGTTACATTGTTTCAAAGCGGCTTTGCATACAATGAAAATAAAAATACAAAGACCAAAAAATTATAAAACATGCATAACACAGAATACAAAATACATGGTATTACTGCAATTTTTTATTTATCATAGATATATATATTTATTAGTAAAGGTATATTATAAGGTATATTAGTAAAACTAATTAGTGATACTAAGATTGCAATTGGTTTATAAATATAAAAAAATGTAACTGAACTGATGACAGTTACATCACACAGTCTCTTACCATGCAGAGAATAATTTTTATTTAATCATTTATTCTTTAATTATTTGTCTCCTACAGGCAAGATCAATATTAAAATATAAAAATATAAAACCTGAGATACACAATTGATGTCTAAAGAAGTCTGATATCTGTCTAGAAGGTCTTTAAGCAGAGTTGCTCTGCTTCTATATTGTTTTAATACAAACTTGTTCATAGATTGTCTATCATGATGATAACAAACAGCCCGAGTTTGTTTCCTCTCCCTCTTTTCATTTATTTTAATTTATTTAATTTATTACTTTATCACTATATGTGAGATCCCACCTTTCTGATACTACCCCAAGCACTCCAACCACCCCTACTACACATTTACATAGGCAGATTGAGATAAAAAAAAATTAAGATGAGATGAAAACCTCTTAATATTTACTTAATGGGTTTGACAATTCTATCTATTGTTATTTAAGCAACCTTACTGTGCTATTATTTCATTTATGCCTTGGCTTGATCATTTTAAATAATACTTTTTAAAAAAGGAACAGGTTTTGATTTGCTGGAAGTTGCATAGTTTAATTCTTTATTAAGTGGATAACCGGAAACTTTCCACAGCACTTGTGGAGACTTAAAGGGACAAAAGAGACACAGGAGAAAGAGCTGTTAGCTCAAAGAATTTAAAATTGTGGTTGACCTCCTCAGATCTATTCAAGTGCCAATGAATTGAGAAGCACAATAATTCACGTCATGCCCTGTAGCTTACAAACTAACAGTTGTAACAGGAACCAATTAGGAGAGCTCACACACTAAGTTAAGTCCAGGTACTTCAGACTGACCATCAGGTATTTGTTAGCATTCCTCCAATGAACCTCACAAGTGGCCAGTTTCCCTGAGCTGTTGGCTGTTTCTCAGCATAACAAAAGAAAGCAGTTCTTTGTGCGACTGAATTTCTACAGCCATTTAGAGACTGTGACGGTTACAGCAGGTCCCAGATGAAAATGTTGTTGCTCACAGGCTGATTTTTCACAGCGCAGGCCACTAATATTTTGCTTAAACCTTAGCTTTGTCTGAGGTGTTACTCCAAAAATTGAGTTGGAGTAATAAAAATTGACAGATTTGATGACAGCAAAAATATAGTATGGCTATAAAATTAATGTGCATAGCATAGCTTGGATAAATCGATCTTGAAAAACGTTGATACGGTAATATTATCTTTCATATTTTGTCAAAGTCTGGGTTTTCTTTCCTACAAGTTTGGTAGCTTTCATTCTCACAGAATGCATTTAGGAAAATTTAAATCAATATGTCATAAATCCCTTGTGAAGCCAAAGGGAATGGATTGCATTTGTGATCCAAACCCCAACGTACATTTTTACAGACACTGACTGTGTCTGCAGATGGATAAATGTCTCTCGTCAAATGCGAGGGGGATGTAAAGAGGCGTGGGGGCTGAATGCCACACTATTTAAAAAGCAAGGGGGAAAATAGGCTCCATTTTATTTTGCTCGTGGCGATGCACAAAAGAGTCGAGCCCAGCAACGTGGCAGGTTTTTAAATTGGGATCAAAAGGTTCAAGCTAATTAACAACCTAAATAAAAGTCCTGCTAGCTTCGCCCGACTCCAGGCTTCTGCTTTCACTGGCTCGCAAAAGGGCGAGACACAGCAGAGATTCACTAGCGCTCTGCTTGCTCGAATGACTGACAAACAGCTTCCGCCCTTATGCTACCCATTGTGTATTCCACATGTAGATGTGACCTGTGACAATAAAGAAAAAAATGACCGGGTTTTCCAGATTGGACAATTTAATTCTATTTGACTTTCCCAGCAGAGGCTGTTGACTGGATTGAGTGGGAACCGGATGTGTCAGACAGAGGCTCATAATAAAGACAAATGGGGGAACATGAAATTTGATTCTGTCTACTGGTGTAGCACCTCCCAACACAAAAGTAAATAAATAAATGAAAACGAAAAAGTGAGAGTAAGATTGAAATAGCGACACATATTGACAAGCTATGTATTTTTCTAGGAGCTGTCTTATTTGGAAGGTCACACATCCAGGGACACTGGCACACCATTCTACAGATAAGCCCATACAAAAATTTATTTGATTCTTGTCCACTGGTTCCTCTCCAAAGAGAGTTACCATGGCATCAGTGTAAGATTAATCATCTTATTATTTATTATAAAGAACATATGTTCCCGTAAGACCTAACGCTGTGGAGCAAACACTTTGTAGTTTGCTATGAAAACACCATCTGTTCTGAGAACAGTAGAGGCCTTGTGGTGAAAGGGAAGACCCCATGTGTCAGTAAATCAGTTCACTGTCGTGGATTTTTCTTTATCTCCATTCGCCGCTGACCGTCCTGTCATGATGAGTGTGTAATTGCACACAGATGAGGTCAGAAAACACACAGAGCTTCACATTCACAGTGAACATCATCACATCTGTCATGTGACATGTCATATTGAATGAGGAAACAATAGGTAACCTCTTATTTACCCCAATACAGCTGCTTTTACATTTATAAATTATTCATTTTATTATTATTAAAAACTTTAACATTATAAAACATTTATTAGTGCTCATTATTAATAAATTACCACAGCAAAGCTGAAGATGCTGTTGCCTATTCATAATATTTAGAGACAACTATTATTTATTTGTAGATTAATTCCCTCTCAGAAACACGTGTGCATCTGAATGCAGCTGTCAGAACATCCTCCCAACAAGCTCAACCAATGATGGAAGTTTGGGGCAGGATTAATTATCTGTTTGTCCATCTTGTTTAAAATACTTGTTTGAAAGTAGTCATTATTATGTGGCACATGTAATTACACACTTTGCTTTTTAAAGGTTTCAGAAAAGAAAATGAAAAAAAAAAGCCTTAAAATAGTTTGAAATTTGGCTGTTGCGCAATGTTATTTCTGGATGAGCAGAAGCAGATTATTAGATAAAACATGTCAATAACAGTGACCGGTCCACAGATAAAACACTGATAATCTCTGTAAAACCACCAAAGGTCATGTCTGGTATTCAATCGACACTGCCTGTCAATGCCTAATTCATGTCATACTCTCATAATTACATTAAGACAAAGATTTTCTAATAACACCTTAAAGTCATGCAGTTCAGATTTTCTGCTGCATTAACATGTAATTAAATCATGTTCATAATGTGTCACTATGCACCATTTGACTCCCTTTCATTTCATTCTTTTGTGTTCATATTGAGTTCATGTGAAAAGCTTTGTGTGTAAGTGTGTGTCTCACCGGTTTTTAAGTAGATCTCATCCTCAAAATAACAGAGTGACAATGATTTGAGAAGGAGAGTACAGAGAATTTGATTCAGGGTTACACGCAAACAAAACCAACATCTGCTCGTTCTCATTAACGGCACTGAAGCTAATCGGCAGACCGTAGGTGTGCTGACTCGGGAAATAGAAGCGTGTGTACAACAGCTTCAGTGAAATCAGACAGCTGTATGCGTGTGTGTACAAACTGCACAGAATACACAAGTCATTTATGTGTGTGTGTGTGTCATGTTTGTGAAGCGCTGCACTTCCCCACATCCCTGCTACAACAGCGCAGCAGACATCCACCGACATCAAAGGACTTGTGCGCAGGGTTTGAACCCTTCTGTGACTTGCCCCTTGCTTTGTGCACATGCTGAATGTAGACTCAACAATCCGCGAGTCTCTGTCTGAAGAATTCTGTTCAAGCTCGCCCACAACAGTTTATAAATTAAATTTGCACGAAAATGAAAAATTAATTTTCACTCAGCAACTGAAGCCCAACAGAACTCAGTAGAACTTGAGGTGCTGCAACTCATGTTGTCAATTTCTTTAGAAATGTATTTCTGTAAATTCACTCATCGCATATCTGCGAAGAGAACATCTGCATACAACAGACAAAAAAAACTAAATTTTCCACTGAAATAAAACAATGCTAAAAATATTTGAGTTTCACGACATTTTGTAATCTGAAAATTTTAAAAATAATAATTACATTTTAAACACATTTAAGTCTTTAAAGGTTATTTCTCAATCAACCCAGCAGCAGTCCGTAACAATGAAGGAAATTGTAGATTCTATAATAAATAGATTCTAGAAGAAATAGATGCTAATCAAATTCTAATCATTCACTCTGAAGGTCATGGTAGATTAATGGTAAATTTATCAACATTAGGATTACAAAAATGTCTTGGCGTCTGGTCAAATGTTATTATTTTCAAGACATATCCACTCTTCTTCAGCAACAACTGGATGCAGTCCAGAGATGTTCATGCAACAAGAGCGGAATCTGATTGGCTGCAGCTGCTTAAAACAACAGTAAGATTGAGTGACAGCACTGAATCCAAACCACAGCCAAAGTCAAGACGGCTTTTGAGTTTCACATTAAAGGCTGTTTTTGGACCTGCAGAGCTCTGCACTGATTGGTCAGCTGTGATTTGGCACTGCGCACAACACATGACCCTGTCAAGGTCATTTTAGTCTGAATAACGATTGTGTCAAAATACAGTGTATAACATACTAAATTATATGTTATATTTAAATAACAAAAATATAGAGCCTAGACAGCCAAACACTCAAAATAACGTAAATATTGAACTATAATCAAGTTTTTTATTACATCGGACTAGATACAAATCAGTTCCAACCAACAAGAAGACTTTTCTTACAAAAACTGTGCCACAAACATACAATTAAATTTTGTAATGAGCTTCCGCAATGTCCTTTTGAAAGCAGTTCATTTTAGTTTCTTAGCAGGAAGGGTGAGAGAGCTAATAACACACAGGCACAGTAGAAATTCTGCCTCTGGACATTTAGAGGCTTGTGGAATGAGTTTGATCTACCATCTGGCCTCTGAAAAATGTGTTGTAAAAACACTGAATGAATGGAGCTATGTCCACTATGGATGCCCCACCATTACACCCGAATGTTGATGGTTACTTAAGCCATCACACAGCAAACCAAAACCAACTCATTTCTGTATCCTACACAGACTCCCCTCTTTCTTTAGAAAGAAGCCTCACTAATGAATTTTCATGGTTTAACGCTTACAATGTGGAGAGTAGAGTACTAACAAAACCACTCACCAACCAGTCGGTGAACACTGAGCCCTCTGCTGGTAACAACGTGAACCGAACACCTTTACACATGAATGCAGTCTTGATTTTGTTTTGTTGTATGCTAGCAAAATGAGGTAAAAACAATTCACACAAGCGATTCATACAGGAATCATGGTCATATTGCTAATTGCATTTACATGGTACTTCAGAAGAACTTAAACCACACTGATCTAATCAGACACAACAATTTTTATAAACTGCAAACTGTGTATGTGTACATATGTCTGAGAGAAACTACAGCAAGGCTCCATCTAAAAGCTGATTTGACTGTTGTGTCAATTCAACTAAAGCACCTGTCACAATCTCTTTCTTTCAAAAGTAAAAATTATTAAAGCAACTGTTGATAAAACACTTTCCTTTACACTGCCGCAACAAAAACCTAGATTTAAGATGTCAAAAATCACAAATCTTCAGCACAATGTCATTGAAGTCAAAGCCACAGTTATCATTTACAGACACTGTGGGGAGAAGCTGAACATATGGAATAACCTTAGAAACCTTCTCTAATAATATTGTCTTATTATAACATCAATGTACATCATTAAGAAGCAATTTCATTTTATCCATGCTGTGTGAAACTACAATGAGATTAAATGAACTGAACTACACAAACCAGTCAAATTTATATTTGAGGCTGGGTGCATTTAAGTTTATTATTTTTTTGTATTTGCTTTTTTTGGTAGGTAAGTGGGTGGTTGTGCTTGCACATGGTAATGTCTTATAATGAGAAGTACAGCATTTGTTTCTGCATGGCATCGAACTACTTGTCAAAAGTGATATGCCTTCACACAAAAGTGTATTGATCTTTATTGGGTTTCTGTCGCCATACAGCACGGCATATTTCATCCTCTCAGACTGAGAAAAATCTCTCTTTGTCAGGATGCAGTTTTTTGTGCTGTATTGCCAAAAACCGTCTTCTACAGTCCGGCTGTACAGTGCGTAAAGGTGAGGTTTCCATACAAACTTGTTTCACCTGTTAGTGTTCACCTGTTAGAACTGCGAACTTTCACATTGGGAACGAACACAATGGCGCTGATCTTTTCAAACGCAACATTTTACTACTGGTTAACAAATAAAAACGTGAGTTTCAAATGTTTGTGAGAGCACGAGATCGCTGCTGCACCATCTGCTCCTGAGACGCGCGACATGCTCACTGACGCGCGCTACATTTCTGCCGCTTAAACAAACCGGTGGAAAACATTTGGACGTTCATTTCACTATTTCACAGAGTTATTAAATGCAATAGGTGGTCAACAACAGGTCCGACCCAAATGAACAGCACAAGCACTTTAATGAGTCATAAAAACCACCAGTCCAACTCCGTGTCCGTTACGCACTCTCTTACCTATCCGTATGACATGAGGCATCCCGACAGAGCTGTGAATCCAGAAGAGAGACACCATCATCACGCTCCAGTATTCCACATATTCCCTCCTGTTCCTCATGACTGAAACACACTAGGATCAATCCAAAGAGCTCTCCAAAAACCGCTCATCAAATTTTAAATGGCTGGGAGTCAAAGGAGGATTGGACTGGCTGCGACAGATTTGCTCTCATTGTAGTTGGTTTGTACACGGGCTCCCAGTATAAATTATTTTATTTATTAATTTCGGCGAGTGAGTGCGTGTGCGCTCGAGGTCTCCACGAGTCAGAAGATGCTCCGGATCGGTGCGCGTTTCCACCTGCGAGTGCTGAGCTGCTACACTCAGCCTGCAGGAGTCCCTGTATCCCCTCTGTATCCCCTCCTACCGCTGATGCTGCAACAAACGGGCTGGAGTCCCGCGTCAGTGTGGATGGGGACCAGAGCTTTGCGTTACAGTCTCCGTGTCACCATTAATGACAGCAGCAGCAGCACATGTGCGTGTGAGACCAGTATACAAATGTGACATTTATTTATTATTTAATTTGTAATGACAAATGTAGATACACACTTTTAACGGAAATAAAATATCTGCATATTTTCCCGTACTAGGTCAATAAGAAGCACATTTGTCACGTTTAACTCCTGTGCACTAAAGGGCAGATTTTTGTTGAGGCACACAGGATGCTCACACAATATTCCCGCATTACAGCACATCGCCAGTTTTAGTGTCGTATCATTAAAGTAAAAGGGCCACAAATACTGGGAAAAATTTCAGAACAACTTTTCACTCGGACTTGGTGTTTTTAAATAGTATAAAATAACAAAAACGTAACAGAGAAGCATTTTAGTTGTTTCAGATTTTGGATACCACGGTATGTTTTAATGTACTCCATAAAGTATTCTTTTTAAAAAATTGATTTGAAGTATAATTTATTACAATTGTGAACTTTCAAAAATAAATATCTAACGACATCATCCACCCCGTGACACAATTTTTGGTTTGGGGAAAAAATAGCACAAACTGTAGGTATTAGGTCTGTGTTCCAAAGCTTTCATAAACTACAAGCATTTTACAAGTTTGGATAGTACAATTTCTTTTCTGTTAAAAAGGGGCAATGACAGTCTTACTGTCATCTGCTGTGTTAACTTTATTTGACAGACTGTTCTAAGCCTCCATTAAATAGCGGCTTCATTGTTGCTTCTGATGCTCACACTTTACATGAACGTTTATTAGTGAGAACATCTTCATTTCCACCTGAGGCTTCTGAATTCTTACACAAATGATCCATTTGAAACCAAAATTTAATAAAATAAAACAGATCTAAAATAAATTTAAAATAGATCATGTTTAGGCTGTAAAAAAGCACTATTAGAGTGATAATGAGATGCATATGACTAAAGTAAAACAATAAGCCAAAATACATAAAATGAAATAATTATTAATAAATAAATAATAAGTTAATTAATCTGAGCAGAAATACAAGCAGCAGGTCATACAGAGACTTTTAGATTTATCAGATTATAATGGCTAAATTAATGTAATTGTTCTAGTCACCAGGAAAGCTTTTCAGTAAAGGGCTAAAGACTTTTATTAAGCGTTTATTAAGGATTCTAAGTACAGCATTTTGCAGTCCAGTAACAGCAAAACAGAACAGGTTTGGGTTGTACAAGCCAGTGTTCTGGTCAACAGACCCCAGCAAAGCCCTTGTTTCCCTTTGTGCTGGTAAGAGCATCCTTAAAAAAACAGCTCAAAATTCATCAGCTTATTCTCAGAGACAAAGATTAATTCCAGGTGTCTGCCGAGTGCAATGAAGAAATACAGCAAACCATTAAAATGATGGAGGAGGATACATGACTAGAAGGGAAGAAGCTGTTGTTGGAGAACAGCACTTAGTGTCTTTATTTGTGCTACTTGATCTATGTCAGTAGTACATTAGGCCACATAAGCGCTCATTGTGGTTGATCTGTCCCTCCATTTCTCATGTTTTATGTAAGGCAATCGACCACATGCTGCAGGTGTATCATGAAGGTTTCACTGTAACTCCACACACTCCCTCTGAGTGATAAACCTCAGTAAGAGTTCATATATCTTTGTGTGACATGCGCACTTCACTAATGACATGATAGTCTTGTAACAGTCCTTATAAAGAGTTCAGACTGAAGTCATGTGACCGTCTGTGGAAGAACAAAACCATAGTGAATCTAGATAGAATCCCACAGTAACATTTTACAGAATCATACAGTAAGAGTTTAGAGCTAAAATAATTGTTGGATAACATAACCATAAAAAATCAGTTTTGGTATTCGAACAACATGAGGGAGAAAAAATATTGAGTTCTCACTGTTACACTGTTACTACAACATTTAAGCGGCCTTTAAATTCAGGAGGTTTTTATTGTAACTTTATGAAAATGAGTGGAAGTGTGAATGAAGTTCTGTTCTAAAAAAGAATCATATAATAAGTAATTATAATTATATTGATTACATATAATAAGTAATCAAATAAAATAATTGAGGAAAAAGCTTTTGAGAATAGTCATAACATTTGAAGTAGAAATATGTTGAAAAAATAGATGTAAAATTATTCTCATCAATTCTAAGAATTTATTGAGATTAATAGAATTTATTAAGACTAATAGATCACAACTTTTTACAATATTGTTTAATAAAGTTACCTTATCCATTTGAGTCAGGACTACACTAATTATTTAGGTCATGTTAAAGTAGCTTTGCTAAAATGGAGGCAAATGGGAAAAACTGGAAAATTTGTTAATGTTTAGAGTTCTGATTTGTATTTAAAGTTTTTTTTGTGGTTTATGTTGTTACCATTGTGCTAGAGTATACAGCAACAATACTGAAAGTAATAAGCTCCTTCTTTTCCAACCTTAAATAAAAAAATATTGTATGTTAGAGTTAATATGCATATTTTACTACTTAGTTAGACTTGGAGTTAGGAATAGGGTTAGTTAGCAGATGAAAACAAATGATTCAGGAAATCTTGATCAGGTAATTTTGTAGTTAAGTTTCCTCAGTGCAGTTAGGAAGTATTTAAGCATGGGATATTTGAGTGTACAGTAAGACAACTTATTTGAAATGTATCAGTCACTGTTCATGACTGAATTAGGTTACGCAAAATAATAATAATTTTTAATAAAACATTTATTAATAAAACATGAATGTGGATAGCAAGGCTGAATTTTGGAAGAATTTGCTCATTAGCTCATAATAATTCATTAATATCTCTGATTGCAAACCTGAAAACGTTTTTGAGATACATTTGAGAGCTCTTTTCAAACTTCTCTGGTACAATATTTTAATATCATATGTAATATTTATTTACCTATAATAGGACAAATACATGTAATCTATGTGTTCTATGGATTTTATAATTTTCCTGTTTTTTGTCATTTCTTTTTTACTTATTTGTATTTGATCTTTAATGTCTCAACTGTTTGTTCCTAAAGGTATTTTCTGTTAAGCTGCTTTACAACAACCATGGAAAACTGTGAAAAGAGCTACAGAAATAATATTGAATACATAAATAATTTTGAATGAATTTATTAATACTTAAAGAATGAATCTTTAAAGGAAGATTTACTAAAAAAAAGAAAATTCTCTCAGTTTACTCACCCTCATGCCATCCTAGGTGAATATTTCTTCAGCCAAACACAATCTGAGTTATTATAAATAATATACTGCAGGTCAGGCTGGGAATAATATTCCCAGGCTTGGGAATGGTTTTAAATACCATTGAACAGTGCCTGTTATCCTTAATTTTATATTATTGTGTTCGAAGTTCCCCATCGGCATTGCTTTCCTATCCTGATTATTTTCATTTGCTGGCAATCAAATGGCTTGTTTTACTGAGACAGTACCGTGGGCCACTGCAATTGACTGTCAATGCATATTCATGTCTATAGACGCAGATTTATTACTGCCTGGCACAATATAAGGACTATCAAAGTGAGTTATGTGCTCAAAGCTCCACACATTTTCAAGATTCATTGACTGCCACTTTCAGAAATACGAAATGTACACTGCTTTGGCAAGCAAACCCTTGTGCAGATGAGCCTAAAGAGGCCTGCATGGGGAATGTCCAATGGAGGTGATCAATGGTTCTGATCAGTGACATTAGCAGGCTGATGTTGGGAGGAGGGACACATGGAAAAGTCCCCTGCTCTGGTCACATTTCTTTTTTCCATAAAAGTGTTTCCCTATGAAAGCAGATAACATGACACATATGCTGTCATATTTGTAACTACAGTAAATGTATTATGTAGAGCTGGTGATAATTAATAGTGCTGTTTCACCCTCTGTCAGCCACGTGTGCTGGATTATTACAGCTCAGTGTTAATAATGGCTTATCTTCTACTCCCAAACTGTTATTACTATGAAAATGAAGTCAGAAAAAAAATCATGCCTATTGTCACCCTCACCCTATTGTCATTCCAAATATGCAGGACTTTCAATGTTTTGCAGAACACATCACTCGTGTTGAAGGTGAATAGTGACAGTATGTTTATATCCAAACTCGTACATGGATTTTACTTTAAATTATGGATATGTATCTGTTTCCTGTTTGATTACACGTGTGAATTTTGATGATCAGTGGTAGTTGATGGCTGACTGAACTTACAACTGTCTTTGTAAAGCCTGAAACACTGACAAGTTTCACTTAGTTGACTAGATTGATCAGATGGTGGCATTTCATTCTGGAGCGATTGCAGGCGAACAGAGAGAAACGATCAATTGTTAATAGGTGCTAAAGCTTCTGCATGAACTCCCAGCCTGTAATGGGTGAGCGAGAGATATGACTCAGAGTTTGTTCATAATTGTTTGGAGAAATAGTGGAAGTCATACTGAGCGCACAAAAAGAGTCCAGTGAAACATTTTCCCCATTGATTTTCATTTGCTCTTTTAGAAGAGTATAAAGACTTCTCCACCCATCTAAAGATAATGTTGAAACAGAATGCCTCACCACAAGAAAAGGCTAAAATGAACCGCTCTCTTATTTTTCATGGGGCTGTGAATAAAGTATCATTTGTCTGTCTCTTTCTGAAAGGAATAATTGCTTTGATTGTACTACATTTTTTTAGCTTTATGTTTTCCACTTTTTTTTAACAATATGCAGTACTTTCAGTCAACTCTATCAGAAGTTCATTTGAAATGATACTTGAAATGATACAAAAAAACTAGTGCACAGAAATGATCACACAAAGATTTTGGGAAGCCACTTGTTTAATAAAGACATGCAAATACGTTTATGTTGAATGCAGTTTAATTTAAATGTATCCTTGGCTTAGACATGAGTGTGGTAGAAAGGCAATGTAGTGCCCCTTTTTGACTAAAGTAATGGGCTTAGTTTTGCCTACAGTCTCCAAATTTGGTACATGTTTCACTCTCATTAAGCCAGACAACTTTTAAAATTACATTCATTAGCTCCACCCAACAGGAAGTCGTCTGAACACCCTGAAACCTGAGCTGTATGTTTGGTCCTTGGGACTGATGACATAGAGGTGGCGTTTGTGAGTCACAATCATAGTGTCACGTCGAGGTTCCCACACTGTCCCCTTCTGGACATTAGTGGGAACCGTCACCTGAACTGTTACTGTTACTGTTTCCCAGCAGCCACCATAGCTGGGGCTGATCACTCCCCCTTGTTACACACCTGTTTCCCATTTGCTTATTATGGACCATATAAATACCCACTCTACACACACACACTGTTTGGAAGTCTTGTTTTGCCGTTCCTGGGAACATTTCTGAGTATTTATTCATTGTTGGATTATCAGTGTATTACCTTGGACTGTTTATCGTTTTGGATTCCTTGCTGCCTGCCTCTTGACCCTTTGCTGTTCTGTGATTACCCTTGTTGTTTGCTGCCTGCCCTGAACCCTTGCCTGGACTTTGATTATGTTTGTGGATATTCTGTGTGTACCCTGTTTGCTGGTGTTGACCCTTGCCTGTTTGTTTACGCTATTGTTAATAAAAACCTGCAAATGGATCTGCACGTCTCCAACTCATATGTTACACATAGTGTCACCAACTGGCAGAAGGAAGTGTCATTAAACTTTAAAAAATTACATAAGTTTAAAAGAATCCTCTTAAATGTACCAAAGTCACTTCATACTTGGTCAGAAAAAAAAGAAGAGATATTGAAAATGCTAAACTGTGAATGGATTGTTGGGCCCCTTAACATGCTGAAAAACTCTTGAAACTTGGCACACATGTCAGATTCATTAGCCATTAGGCCCAGGCAAAAGCATGAACATAGCTGGCACAGGAACGCTCTGTAACGCCCCCTGGTATGGTTCACAAAAGAAAATCATATATGCAAGGACCTTTACACAACTTGGTACATATATTGGTCTTGTCAACCTGAACAACTTTTTCACTGATATCCATTAGCTTTGCCCAACATTCCTTTTCGAGGGTACTCAATGCTTCATCTGGCTTGATGCTATGGGGACCATTAATGCCACAGTGAGGCATTTGCCCCTAGATGCTGTAAAACATTGGCACAAAGAACATCAGGTGCAGACTTAGACTTGTCAACCCAGGAGGACCTGAGCACCTAGAGTTGAATTCAAGTCTAAATCTAATACGTGTGTGGAGAGGACCAGCCAGCTGCAGCGCAAACATTACTTAGAGATTCTCCCCTAGACAGAGCCTTAGATGATGCTACACCTCTGGTACAATGGGCTCTGATGCCCAAAGGTGACTCTACGTCACAGGCCTCATAGACCGAAGGGTGTCTCCCATTAGAGGCTCCATTGACAGGTTCATAGCTAGCAGACAGCGGCCACATAAATCCTGAGGGTAGACAGGGCCAACCCTGCAGAGAGACGCTCTTGGACAAACTCCAGTAATAAACCAACAGGGCAATGGACCGGGTCAAAATGGTGCTGCCCACACCATGACACAAAGAGCTGCCACTACAGGGCATACGATGTTCTAGTAGTTCATCTAGCTCTGGCCTTCAGTTAAGAGTCCAGAACTTAAGAGCTGGCTCCCCTCAAGATTTGGGTCGGCCAAAACGGCGCTGCTGAAAGTAGATGTACTCGGCTCTAACAAAACCCTGGCTAGGACTCTTGGGGGCAAGGCTATCAGGGCAAATGCATACAGATGCAGTCTCGGTGCTGTCTGCACCATGGCATCCAGCCCCAAAGGAGCTCACTCCCTGGTGATTTATGTACAAGACCACTGTCTCGGTGTTGTCCGTATGGAGTAAGACTTGTTGGCCCTTGAGGTGTAGGAGAATCAATTCCACACATGCAGGAGACAATTGTGCAAATTACAAAGTCTCTTGTTCCTGGGCCAACACTGGTTCTAATCCCTCACCTTGGTCCAGGCCTGCAAAACTGCCATAGTGTGCAGTGACACACCAGCCTGACCTGCAAATTAGTTACACTTATTAGGTGTAATTTGAAATATATATATTTATATATATGTGTAATGAGACGCCCCTTCAGCCATGCCTGCAGAGGGAGCCCTCTCCTGAGTACTGATCATTGGACTCCCTCTGCTTCCTCTGTTGTTTCCTGGGTGTCATTTCCTGTTTGGGACTATTTAAGCCATGTGCTCACTTACTATCATTGCGAAGTATTGCCAGCCTCTAGTCTGCATACCGAGCATTTACCATAGTTTGCTTCATTGTTATGATCTTGTCTGTTTACCTCTTTACGCCTTTTGGATTATCCTTTGGACAGTTTGCCTGGTTTGTTTATTGCTGCTTATATCTGACCTTGCCTGCTACACGTTTGCTGATTGTTTGCTGCCTGCCCTGACCATTGTCTGTAATAAACTCCGCAAATGGATTCTACTAGCGCTTCCGCCTCGAATCCTTTACAATATGACATATATTAATATTTATAATATATATGGGGTAGATTTTATGTCCATATATGGACATTGGATATATGTAAATATATTAAATTTGTACTCATCTGATTCGGATTCTGCAAACCCCATAACATAACACATATTCTTTCTCTTCTTTTCTTCCTTCTAAATAATAGCTGCTTCCTATCGCTAGTATCTTCTTTTTTCTCTCATGCTTAGACTTGACTAACATGCAGACAAAGAGGCTTCCTGAAGACAAGCTGATGACATATTTTGCAGGCACCTTTTAAAGGCTTTATGGCCTAAATTGCTACTTCACATGACCTTGACCTGCCTATAAATAGGCCTGATTTTACACGTGATCAGACTTAGGCTCACCTAAAGTGTGTTCCCCAAAGCGTAAAGCTTGATGCAGTGTTGAGTTCCCTTGAAATGTTACCAGAGAGAGGTGTGGCCATGTGAAGAAGAGTGTGGAGGAGATGCGCCAAAGTGAAAGTCATCATTTAAAATTATAATGGCCTTTAAAATAACTGCACTTTCTATGCAAAATGTACATTCATAACATGATTTTCTTATCCTTCAGTCCTATTCAGCAGTTCTCTGCACTAAACACATTGAGTGTCTAGTGAGTGTTTCACAGAATGTCCTTGCAGCATTAGCACACAGACATCATGATTAAGTGTCTATTTACTCACCTTTGCTTTATGAGACCAATGTTACCACACAGCAAGTGCTGACAGATTAGACGTGGACTGTGTCCTCGTACCGCAGCACTCAGGGCGAACTAATGTCTGCTGGCCAGCATGTGAGGAATCGTCCTAATTCTCACATTGATCATTGTGTTAGCCTGTTTCCAGCCCACTGAGGGAGTTACGGGACACATCCCAGCTGTACTTCATAGCACAGTAGTTTTATCAAATGACAGTGCAGAAATTACAGAAGCAGAAACAAATGTCAAAAGAAATATATATTGATCTACTGTTTATCTGATCATCACAAGGTAATAACATCCGCTTGTGAGCTGTAATAATAAATTATACATCCTAATAGATACTGCTGTTGTGAAGTTGGAAAATTGAAGTTTGGAGAAGTTTGTAGAACCTTTCAGAATTTAAATCATGACATTTTAAATATGTTTTTTGATTGGCTTTATAATTGCTAGAGTTTCTATATTTTAGCTTCGCTGCTTCTACTGTGTCTTGTTCTGCTTACTGTTGTTGCTTCAGAAGTTTTGAACCTTTAGTCTTTAAGTAAGTTCACAGTCTTGAAAAGCACTTTTCACAGTCGCACATTGTTGCAAAGCAGCTGTACAAATGACAATTAAAAATATCCAAAGATATTTACAATGTAGTTTTGAAATTTGAAAATATATATATATATATATACCGTACATACACATACACATACATAAATATACCCACATATACACATATGAAAAGAGTTGCAGATTGATAGAATTATTAAATGATACTATTATTAAGTGATACTAAAACAGAGATTCCCTTTCAGGAACTCGAGCTGCATCAAAACGCATCTGTCACATTTTTGTCTTTCTGTGTATTAGCGCCAGGGTTAGCATTTAAGTTAGAATGCCAAAGGCGAAGGGAAAGACAAGGGGCTCTGTCAAGCAATTCAGAGAATGTGTTCCTCCCTGCCCGCGTTTTATTTCGGGTGGGGATACACACTGTCTGTGTGTTGTTTGCTTAGGAGTGAAGCACGCTCAGTCAGCTCTTGAGGGGGCTGACTCTCCGCATTGCGAACTACTTCCATTGTGGGTGCTTCACTCCAGACGGGCTTTCTTTGAGGAGGGAGCGGTCCTCACGGTGCTGGTGCCACTTCCGCTGAGGCGGAATCGGCGGCTACACTCATGGGGTTCGCAGTTAGACCTCATGGAAGGAATAGAGACGGAACTCTCCCTATCTCATTCCTTACCCTGGGTTCGGAAGCATGCTCGACAGTTACTTTCCCCTGCGGTCAGGGCTCAGCTCACCACCTCTCGTCCACAGAAGAACTGGACAAAGGGAGTGTGGATGAGTCATCAGTGTCCCCTCATTATGTACCTCGTTAGTGGAGGTTTTTACTTGTGCTGTGGCCAGATTAAATAACGATTGGCCCGCCGAGAAGCAGGCTGTTCAGAAAAAAAGTCTATTAGATGAAAGGTTCCTGAGCAGTCGATCTCCTTCATGCTGAGGTGTCGAGGTCATGGAACAGGCCCTATTCAGCTCGCCTCTTTAGCCCCGCTTTCTCTATGTATGGCAATGTGATGGGGCTTGGCGAGCATGGGTATAAGGCAGTGCCCCGGGTTGAACAGACGCTGGCTAGCTATCTGTCACCCGATGCGGCGCTGTCCTTAAAGGCTCCGGCTCTGCCCTCCAAACCATTGCGGACTACATCAACATTGGTGGGCAAAGGGTACATGGCAGCAGGTCAGGCATATCAGGCCGAAATGCTGAAGGGGGTTGATGAGAGCGAAGCCGTCACACCCGAGGTTGTGTCTGAGCTTAGGAGAACCGCTGATCTTTCTCTGCGTGCCACCAAAGAGACCACCCATTCCATTGGCAGGTCTATGGCAGCACTGGTGGCCAGAGAGGCATTTATGGTTGACCCTTTTAAATATGAAAGAGAAGGATATGGTCTTCTTTTTGGATGCACCGCTGGTGCCTTCTGGGCTATTCAGAAAGCACCAGCTATTCACTGGTGCGACTCGGTAAATACGATCGTTGAGAGGTACCAGGAGGCACGAAAGCAAGCGGAGGTGTTCCAGCGGTTCCTGCCTCTTCGCTCTCACTCCCTTGGGACTGCTAGACAGGAGCAGTCCCGATTATGTACCACCTCATCGTATAGAGACACACAAAAACAGTTGCCTCCCGTTCTCCCCCTCTCAGGGTGCGGGTGACATGATGCTCTGGCTCGATCTTAGCAAGATATGAGGACTGCTATAGCCTCTAAGAGGATTTTTGGGCCAGAACAAGAGGTCCTGACTGGCTGTCTGGAGAGTATTTAGGTCGGCTATCTCCTGCCATTTTTTTGCTTCAGGGAGCCGGTCCTCTCAAAGCAAGCATACCAGGGACCAGCCTCGAGAGACTGGTACCGCTGAAAAACTTCCTGGCAGCATGGAAGCTACTGCCAGGGGTGTCTCAATGGGTTTTACGTACTATAGAACACGGATACAGAATCCAGTTCAGGTGTCACCCACCTACTTTTGGTGGGGTCCTGCACTCTTCCCCCGCACTTTCACCAAATGTGCAGCCCTGGCCCCTCTGCGGCTTCAGGCCATCCGTATTCTAAATTATATAGACGATTGGTTGATTTTGGCTCAGTCGGAGCAGCTGGCAATTCAACATCGAGATGTCGTCCTCACCCATATGAAAGAGCTGGGGTTCAGACTGATTACCAAAAAAAGTGTGCTTTCTCCAGTACAGAGAACCACCTATCTTGGTGTCATTTGGGACTCTAGACCAACTGTCTCCCGCTCTAGTAGATTCGATCCTCTCTGCAGTCATGAGTATCAGGCAAGGCCAGTCACTCACTGTAAAGCAGTTTATGGCAGCAGCATCCAACATAATACCTTTTGGCCTGCTGTACATGAGGCCCTTACAGTGATGGCTCAAGACCCGGGGGTTCTCTCCGAGGGGAAAGCCCCTTCCGCATTATCAAGGTCACGAGGCGGTGCATCCGTGCGTTAGACATGTGGAAGAAACTGTGGTTCCTTTCTCAGGGCCCACTGCTGGGAGATCTCAGTCGCAGCATTATGCTAGTGACAGATGCGTCCCTCACCGGTTGGGGGGCAGTCATGAGTGGCCGTCCAGCCCATGGTCTGTGGAAAGAACACCATCTTACTTGGCACATCAATTGCCTAGAAATGCTTGCGGTATTTCAGGCTCTAAAGTTCTTTCTACCAGACCTGAGGAACCGACACGTGTTGGTGACAGTCGTTGCATATATCAATCACCAAGGAGGTCTGCGCACCAGATTTTGGTGTGGACTTTGGGAAAACTTTGCTCGCTAAGAGCAGTTTATATACCTGGTCGATGCAATGTAGGAGCAGACATGCTATCAAGGCAAGGGCCAAGGCCCGGGGAATGGAGACTTCACCCCAATGTAGTGAGTCATATTTGGAGGATTTATGGGAAAGCCCAAGTGGACCTCTTCGCCTCTCTCGAGACTGCCCAATGTCTCCTCTGGTTCTCTCGAGTTCATCCAGCTCCTCTGAGACTGGATGCCATGGTCCAGACGTGGCAGAGGCTCCATCTGTACACATTCCCTCCAACCGCTCTGCTCCCAGCAGTTCTGGAAAGAATACGTCAGGACGCGGTATCCATGCTCTTAGTAGCCCCGACACAGGAACTTTCCTTCAGGGAACCAGGGTTACATACGTAACCTGAGACATTTCCTAGGTAAGTTGTCTAAGCTAGTGTCAGCAGACTCCCTGTAAGAAAGCCAACAGGGCGAAAGTGGCAAGGAACCAAAACTCCAGTGATTAATAAATGGAAAAAAAAAAAAAACAGGCTTGACAGGGAGGGACAGTTCTCCTCTGGCACGTTAAAGCTGCAGTCCGTAACCATGACTATGGCTGGTTAAAAGAAAAGCTCAATGATTAAGTGATAAAAAGGTGTCAATAGATGAGGCCATGAAGTTGATGGTTTAAAATACGAGAATTGATGTGGAAGGTGGTAATAGCATAAAGTTACTGATAGCAGCTCTAACAACAATTTGCTGTTACATGACAGACTGTATGCTGATGTTTAAAAAATGTAGATAAGTGGTTTTAAATTGAACCAAATTGAGCAGATTAGCATTACATAAAGTGTGTAAAATGTAAGACCATCACTGTGAGTGGGTCAGGCTGTGGCTGTGGATCTTCTGAATGCCTGGAGCAGGGACCACATGTAGGAGGAACTGGAGACCGGGATGGCCCGACGAAGACTGGATCCTTTTTGGAGCAGGCTGACCTAACACTCCCCTGGGAGGAAGCCCCAAAACAGAGAATAATTAGCGTAGCTGCTGTTTATAACATTATAAGCAAAAATCAACTTTTTCAGAGGTTAAGATGGATCAGTTGAATTATGAAAATGCATGACTAAGGTGATAAAAACAGCAAAAAAATGCATGAAAGAGGTGTGTTTTTAGTCTAGATTTAAACTGTAAGAGTATGTCTAAGCCCCAAACAGTATCTGGAAGATCATTCCAGAGTTTCGGAGCCAAATGTGAAAAAGCTCTGCCACTTTTAGTGGACTTATTGATTCTAGGCACACCCAGAAGTCCAGAGTTTTGAGAGAGTAAAGCCCGTATAGGTTTGTAGCAAAAGAGAAGATCTGTGAGGTATTTAGGGGCTATCCCATTTAGAGCTTTATAGGTTAACAGTAGAATCTTATAAGTAATGCGGAAATTGACAGGCAGCCAGTGTAAAGATCACAGTATTGGGGTTATATGATCATATTTCTTTGACCTGGTAAGGACTCTAGGTGTAGCTGTAGCGGTTTATTAGAGAGGCTGAACAGCCACCTAAGAGTGCATTACAATAGTCCAGTCCTGGAGGTCATAAAAGCATGAACAAGCTTTTCCGCATTAGAACTAGATAGGATGTTACCCAGCTTAGCGATGTTTCTTAGCTGGAAGAAGGCAGATTTAGTAATGTATGCCACATGACTTTCAAATGACAAATTACAGTCCGATATGACACCCAGGTTTTTAACAGTGTTAGATGAGGAAACATTACATCCTTCTAAATTAAAATTGTAGTCAGAGAGGGTGTGTTTATTTGAGTACAATAAGTAATATCTTATTATTAAAAGAAGAAAATTACGTGTCATCCAATGTTTTATGTATCTAACAGTCTGAAGGTGTCGCTATGGAAGTAATATCATCTGGTCTTGAAGTAATATATAGTTAAGTATCATCTGCGTAACAATGGAAGTTTATCCCATGACTTCTAATTATATTTTCTAGGGGCAGCATGTGTATTGTAAACAGCAGAGGGCCCAAAATAGACCCTTGAGGCAGAACATATTGTACTGGCATTAGTGCAGATGATTCCCCTTTTAAATTAACAAACTGATAACGGTCGGACACGTAGGAGTGAAACCATTGCAATGCCTGCCCTTGAATGCCAACATAATTTTGTAATTGATCTAACAGCAAGACTCAGCATAAATGTATTTATGCTCAGCATAAATGAGTACACCCCCTTTAAAAAGTACGAATTTAATCAGTAACTCAATGAACAAAAGAACAATTTCCAAACTTTTCACAAGGCTGAGTTTTATTGAACACTTCTTTAACTCCATAACATGAAATTAGGGTTAATAATCTAACTTGGATCATAAAATCTTCAGTTTTAATCAAATTGGTTGAAGCAAAAATGAATACACCCCGCAACAAAAACTACTACATCTAGTATTTTGTATAAGCACCGTGATTTTTAAGGACAGCACCAAGTCTTCTATGCATGGAATGAACAAGTTGGCGACATATTGCAACATCTATCTTTTTTCATTCTTCAAGAAAAACCTCTTTTAGAGCCTGGATGCTGGATGGAGAGTGATGCTCAACTTGTCGCTTCAGAATTCCCCACAGGTGTTCGATTGGGTTTAGATCAGGAGACATACTT
>JAZGTK010001577.1:0-38236 GCA_036877625.1 Ambastaia sidthimunki | reverse complement strand
GATGTAAACAGCTTTATGGCACAATTCTCTTATTTGGATTAACAAGACCAGTTTGGTTACTGCTGTCCACATAAATGCAGAAATTGCTAAAGAAGCAACACTAGCCCAATGTGTTTTTCATTGCAATATCAAAAGCAGTGCATGCTAGCTGCTTCAGTTTCAGCAACAGAAGTCTGGACTCGACACACATACGGTGGCACCTGCCGCTCAGAATAGCAGTTAATTTGGCTTCAACTTGTTTCCTACATCACCCTCAAAACCTCCCGTAATTACTTTAGAGAAAATGAGAAATGTTTGATTCCCAGCCAAACACAACAGCCGCTTCTGCAGGATGGATTCATTTACCATCTTCACACTCTGAGACTAACTGTTCTCTTTTAAGTCTCTTATTTGGCAAATCAAATAACTCAATCTGACAGATGTTTGTTTTTACATCTGTCAATGTCTCAATCATACAAACACTAAGTCAATCAGTGCTAAGAACATATCTGACTAAAATCTGTATCATGATTTGCAACATTGTGACGTCAGGAACAGAGTTTAGTCACTGTTGATGTAGTAAATAAATCTGTTTTTCTGATACAGCAAACACATTCCTTAAGTGTTCAGCCTCCAGTGACATACAGCTGCGATTTGATTGGCTTAATAAAAAAGTGCACCAAGCATTTGATCTCTGAACTCACAAACCCTCCTAGACCAACATTCTGCAATACTGCTGAGGCTCAACATTTCAGAGGTTAAAACACACAACCTCTGTCGTGTTTTCTTCCCCGAATGCTCAGCTCTACTCGTAGAGTCACCCGCCCCAGCAGCTGTCACTCAAAGCCTCTCTCCTCCTGTGGTACTGATGACTGCTGCTTTACCTGCAGTGCCTCCTTCTGCCCCCCGCCCTGCAGGATCACAGCCTCTACATTCACTTTCTGTCGGGACCCTGCTGGCCTGCTACAGTACTCGCTGTGTTTTTATGACTGCTAACTCAACCCTCAGAGGAGAGTTCAGCTGTCTTCTGCGATGGTAAAAGTGATCATTACTGTACATACAGAGAGTTCCTCTCCACCAACATCTTGCTCATTTTCCACTGCGGCTCTATTGGTTGTCACTGGACTGGTTGTATTTTATGAGTGTAAGCACTAAGCAGTAAGCAGCAAGGTTCTATCTGGCCACATCTTCTGCACCTTCTTCACCCGGACCTACAAACCTGTTTGCAGAAATATTTGGTATGTCAGGGAGATGTTAACTACACACTGTCATGTTCACACAAACTACTCTTGATTCAACATTACTCCAACATTTCTCAAAATACAATCCCAGGTCTGACCTCCATATCCCAGATATGAAATTATTAAAACATTGCTACACTCATGAACATACATTATACAAAAGAGGACAATACCAACCACAATAAAATCCCTCATTTCTACACTCAATGCTTAAAACTGGCATTATTTATTTAGCTTTATCAAGCACTCTCATCCCATCCTGCCTTCAGGAGAATTTTTTTTTCCAGCATTAATAATAAACGATTTATTTCAGACACTGGTTTTAGAAACACCCTAAACCCATCTTATCTCTGTAATATGTAACACCCAGCCTTTACTCTTAGCATTAACATTCTGCAGAGATGTAGCTGGGACGCTTAAAATCGCCACAGACGACACGCTCACAGACCCCTCGCAGTCATAAACATGGCAACAGCTTCCTAAGAATTAGGGAGTGCATGTGTCTGCCTGGAAAGCGGGTCATGTTTACATGATACTGAGCTGATACAGTGAGAACATTTGAGTAAGAACTTACTGACAGGAAATGTTTGAAAAATCTTTAAAAGAGCAAGTAAACTAAACACCCGCAACCAGAACAAAACTTGCGTTTTACACTGACATCAGAAGGTCTGGACATCAGCCTAGATGTCGTTTCAGCAATCATGCATTTCATAACTACCACAGAACTACCACTGCTAGTGTAAACCTCTGTGTCCGGGACCCATCACTAACTAACTAACTAACCAAACTTTTCTACATTGGTGATGAAGGGCAACTACCAGCAGCCGGCAGTTTAATTGATTATATCTTTTTCTATGTTTCAGAAACACATCATCACTTATAAAGATTCATAAGTTCAGCTGATTTGCAACTGTGTGAGCAGTTGCTATGAATAATATCTTATTGTCTTACAGGTTATTTTCCTCACCAACGTTCTGAGACGTCTGATTGTCTTTGAATACATACATCTTCAGATGGCATGCCTGTTGAATATTGCATGAACCTTTGCACTGTACAGAGCACCCATTCATACAACTCCCCCTGAAGACATATCCCACAATGCAATGGGTGGGTAATGCCACAGTGCTGTTACAGCCATATGCGTTTCCAACTAATGTGGCTAATTCTCACTGTTCATTTTCCTTTCTGTTTCTCACTGTTAATGTCTGTGTTCCTGGCTGATGTTAAATAGCAACATCTAGCAATATGTTGTCAAACTAAAAGAGTGACAGCAAAAAATGGGTCATCGTATTTTTATTAAAGTTACAATACATTTGCAGACATCTACAATTACGCACCAATGTATTTTCATAAAACCTCTTTCAGTTTTTAATCTCTGTAGCTTCTCGTTTTCAGAAAGGCAGGTATGGCAGAAGATAACACTTGAGCTCTGATTCCAGTGTAAATCCACACCGAGCGCTTTAAAAGCTTTCCCACAGGGAGTAAAATACCCATTCCAGCAGTCGTGGGTTAACAGGCATGGAGAGTAAGACCACCACAATATTTCATGAGGTCTTACTGAAACACTACAAGTTTTAAATTGTGGGCAGAAAATGACAGATTACAATGCTGTGTTTAAAGCACATCAGATACAATCTGTGGATAAAATCAGCAGAATACTCGGGTCAATCGCCTTTTTTTCAAGGTTTGTACACATGCATATGAGGGACATCGTTCAACACTGCATCTTGTTGTTTATTTAATGTTCTGCACCATGAGTGTTGTGTGTTTAGGGTAACAAGTTCAAAAAGACTTTCAGAAACCTTGTCTCAAGACTCCTGTGTTCGATTTCATTTCATGTCCAGCTGTTTCTAAACAAAAACACGTCCTGTGTCTCTAGTTTGGAGCGCTGTTGTTTCCCAGACTGAAAGTCATAAAGAACTGAGAGCAACTGATCTGATCATAATCACCAAATAAAAAACAACCTCAAGTTTCTTTGGAAAAATGTCACTCTACCTACATTTTTGCAAAACCTAAAAAACTAACCTGTACATATAAGTTCCCTTTAAACTATTATACTTAAAACAGATCTTATTGAGAGGACCAGATTACCAGTTAACAATGAGTTACTTTTTACCCTGTTGCCACTGCATGACATTAAAGATTTTCATTATAGTGCAGCTGGTACAGTTTTACACTTGCCACACAAAACACTCGGGTACGAATCCTGAAAAACATGTGACTTTATACATGAGCTCAAAGTGTCAATGCAACAAGATAAATCTGATTTCATACAGACTCAACAGCATGTCAACTTTCTGGATTGTGGACCATCTGAGAGCTGTGAAGAGCAACGCCCATAATCAAACAATTACAATAAGCCCCACCACAGTCCCAAAATAACAACACACCTAATACAACACCAGCAAGATGTTCTCCCACATCTGAGTCAAAGCAAAGCGAGGAACTCGTGACCTACAGCTTGTGACCTCTGCAGATCTGTGGCTTGTACATTAATTCCTGGGCAGGGGGGTGGAAACAGTCTGTGGTCTAAATACAGTTACTGTTCTCTGGGATTTGACCTCGGTGGGATTTGGAATGTAAGTCATCTGCTTCATGAAAGACGTCCTCTATTCCAGAAGATCATCACTGTGTGACTGTAGGCCACACTGCCCCTGTAATGAGCTGTTATAGTCATGGCAACTCCGGCTTAAAACTTATAGACCTATAACAATAAACAATCCACATGATAAATACATTATGTCATGAGGTGTCTCGCTGGGGTTGTGTTATGAACAGAAATGTCTTTTGTCTTTAACTGTCAGGTTTAAAACTTAAAATAAACACCTGACCAAAATTCGATCTAAGTTACTGTTTAAACTCAAGTCTTGAGCCGTCCAGTGTTGAACCCAGTACAGTCAGAATGCAGTAATTAAAAACACTGAAAACATCATCTACTGTACATTGCAAGTGATTTTAATTTGATTTTAAATGCAGCTGTACTCTCAACAGATAAGCCTGTAATTGGTTACAATGCTCAACGCTGCAACAGCTCGTTGTAATTAGAAACACTTGATGCAACAGAAGTAAACGCTGTAATCTACACTTTTCATAATGACTTAACTGTAATCGCTCATTCATTATTCATTTGTGCAAGCGTTGCTTTTACCTTTAATTGTGCTGCCAGGACTGGAAATCTCTCAAGCTTTTCGCTGGACTCCAGACTGGCTGCATAATTACAGTATGTGAAGAAAGTGATAAAAGCTTTAAATTTCACACTTCATGACCTGAGGTTTATTTTGCAAATGAGGAAATTTGAAACATCACAATTACATGCCAATTACAAGTCAAAGAGGCAGATTTTAAATTCAATAATGGGTCTCTGTTGCTGGCTCAGCCGGCACACACAAAGTTAATCACTTCCAACCAATTTACATTTTAGAGTAACAGCTGGTCAAGTGCAAAATGAATAGTTAAGAGAGAGGCTGTGCGTCTAATTTTACTGGAGGAGTCAATAATGCCGGAACGCTCTAAAAGCAATTTATTGCAGGCAGTTAGATTACATAGACAAGCAATTGTTCCCAGTATACTAATACTATAATTCCAGCTGTCTATCACTGTATTGTAAGGTCATATTTTCATGACCGTCTAATTCAACCTCCACTTTTTCACACCCAGGACATAAACCAAACTGCTGTCACCTCTGACCTTCACCTAACAATCTAAGAGTTACAGTAGAGTTACAGTACAGTACAGTAAATACAGTATAGTACAGTATTGTACTCTGTGCTGGGTCATCTTTCTAGATTCAGGGTGAAGCCAGTAGATAACAGGACTGTTCAGCCTTCTCATTATAAGGGGCAGTCACAAAATTATCCAATGCAATGCAAAGTTACTCAACACCACTTTGAACATGGGCATACCACAGGATATGACATCACACACATTTCCAGTGACAGCGCAAACCAAAAAATATATATATAATTGTGCCAACGATAATTCCTGTTATTAAAACATTACAAAAAATGTTTTTGAAATAAATTAAAGTTTAAACTAACTTTAATCTTTAATTTAAAAAAACTCAAAACTAAAAAAATTATGTTTTGAAAACTTTAAGTTGTCAATATACTCTTTGAATGTACTTCTGCTGAAATGTTAAATTCAACCACATACTTTGAGACAGTTTTAATTAGTTTTGCCTGTCATCTGAAATGTGCTTCTATTAGTTTGAATAATTTACTGCTAATTTACTGAAAAGAAGGCATATGTTTTCCAGTTGATTCTCCTCAATTGAATTAATTAAACACATTAAAACTGATTCAATTTTTATTTCATTACATCAGCAACGCTCACTGGATCAACTGCATAACCCTCAGAAGACATTTGCACTCTTACCCCAACCAAACTTTCAGGGTCAAAAGCGGCAGCAGACACACAGAGACTGTTGCACAAAGGATCAGAGGCATGCAGACGCCGGCAGAACGATGCAGTTTATGCAATTCACTGCAATAAAGCCAAGCCAGACATCAAGGAAAAGAACAAACCCTCTATAAGCCAACAGCTCAACCCAAAAGAGTGAAACCCTCCCAGGCAACCGTTTACTTGCTTCTGAAGGACAAGTATCAACCGTTCAAAGATCATTCAGTCAAGGACAGTCTAGAGCTGTTGAGTTTGTAGATCTAAACCCAGACAAGAATTAGCATTTTCTAGCCATGGGTTCCCTCTGGAATTTAGTTTAAGATTAGCATTCTTTTATTTTTTTTCCCAAGTAAGTTCTGTGGTTGTTTTGTTCTACAACATAAATGCACAACATGTCTATTTGCAATTCAGGTTTGTCAATAAAGGACATCATGTTTTAATTAAATCCATCACTAGTTTAACCAGTCATGAACGCTTTATAACTCACCGATTCACAATGCCGTGGTTCACTCCATGTATAAATGAGCTTTAACACAGTGAGTCAAACATCTGACCACGCTGCATTGTGAGATTAAACACTGGAAATTTTCGCCACCCAACGAGTGTTCAAGCTTCTTGCATGAGTGTCAGAATGTTTTACATGCATTAAAAACAAGGGCAGATGCTTCTAAATAAATTGTGTCTGACACACCGCTGAGAGTGAGTGTCTTCAGTTTACAGAGCAATGAATCGGTGCGTAATATTTATAGCCAAATAGTCACTTTGGCAGAAGATTTATGTGTTGGAATCAAAGTGGCTAAAATCGTAGATTCAGAATCTGCAGCTTTCTTAAAGGCCTTTGGAAAATGAATCAGTCAACCAATCAGAGCAAATCATTGGGTCTTGCCAGTTTTTAGCACTTTACCTCCGTAGTCCATCTGTCTAACAGAGACTGTTTATAATACACCAACATTAATCTTATCCCTGTTACTAAAATAACCATCACGTTTAATTTGACTCCAGTAAAAATGCAGAAAATTCTAATAAAACAAACCAAAATAATCAGGTAAGATGAAGCCACTGCAGAACCTTATGTGAAAAATAATTGCATTTATTCATAATGTATATCTGGGGTTTCCTGAGGGCTCTAAACATCACAGACCCCGGAGTCTGAGAGACCCATAACTCCATCTGCATAGATTAGACAACACCAGCGTTTCAATATAAACTGTTACATAATTTATACACAATTTAAATACATACAGTCCTCATGCATTGTGAGATCACTGGAGGAACTGATTCTAGATCAGCGGCTGCAGGAGACCTGATTCTACATCCTGCTGCATGTATGAAGAGTTTTCATTTACAAAATAAAATATTAATTTCTGAATCAATCTTTACAATAACCTAAAATTGGCCACAGATAAGTTTATGAAATAAAATGTGTGTAAAACTGTTCATTTGTAGACGACATCTATTAATCTCAAAACGAGGTGAACATATATAACATTTAAAGCTTTAAAGTTGAATAAACCAGCTTCCTAAAACTTCTCCGGCTGGTGATGAAACTGACATGGAGAAATCTGATGTCTGTGTGGGGTTGAAGAACTGTAAGAGAATTTGACAGTGAAATACGAAACAGAGAGATTGACATTCACACATACTTGATATTCTCCTGTGTGTGCCTGATGCCGGATATTTGCAGGCTGCCCTTCAAATCTGAACCAGATCTTCATATCACCGACACTCTGTTTTGCTCCCCACAGGACTTGATCTGTCAGCGTGGATGCAGCGGCCGGAGAAGCTTACAATCTGCGTCCTGAGACTGCCTCGATTTCTGAAACATGTAAATCCAGGCACAAGAATTATTTTCATGAGACACACTTTAGTGGATTGATTGAAAAACAGGGTGAAGTACGGCAGTGAGTTGATATTTAAGTGAGGTTAATGAGCGCGCTTTGAACGGTGCTTGAATAACAAAAGCAACATGTTCAATCAGCGATGAAAACATCTAATTGCAGAGAAAGAAGCTGGACAGCGAGACAAACGGCTAATCACACATCCAGACCTCTGAAAACTCTGCACTCAGTAAACGACGGCTGCTTTGACTTGTAGAAGATGCTGGATTGTTGAGAGGATGGATCTGACGCACATAAACGGTGGAAACAAAAGACCGGCTTACAATTCTTCCACCAAAACCTGGGAAAACTAAAATGAAGAGAAATAACAGTGAAATCTCTCTATATATCTTTCTCTCTCTTTCTTTGCAGCTGACACAAGCCACTTGGCAACTCATTTGCAGTGATATGTGAGTTTCTGGTGTGCCATTATAAAATATTAGCAATTACCCTCAATTTATTCCTGGTATTCATCCTCGCTGGCATTAAAATGTGTTTAGAGGCTGCGTCTGCAAAATGAGGCTTTTAGGCAGTAAAATGGGATGGAAATTCATATCTCATGCTCCTGACTGCATATATTGTCTGGAAAATAGCCTGGGAATCAAACACACATCAGCCAAAGTCACTGTTTTAGATGAACAGGTTACTTCTATCATATTTCAGTGTAAAAATGATAATAAAAGCTGAGATTAATTACTGTTAATGATTTTAGCAGTGACAGAAACAGGGCTGATAAAACAGGCCACAAGCATTCGGGTGTGTCTATATCCTGCACATTTTGTGTATAAGTTACACACATAATAAAAGAGAAAACTTGTGAGGTTTTAATAAAATGATCTGAGATGCAACATTAGCAGTCAGATGGATAAAACTGTCAGCGGTTCATGTTTAACATTTAATTACACTAATTTCCCTAAAGACTACAATACACAAAGTTTACTGCTACCCTGTAAAAACCTGATATTTAGTCATTAACAGGTTAATGTAGACCACCACAGCAATTACAAATGGGAAATAAAGACAGACAGTATGCAAACAGCAGATTGTAATTATGTTTCTTTTTTGTTACCCACTAAAAATGATATTATGATGTGGGACAATATCTTATTTTTTACTTCTGTGCATTTTTGATCAAATATATCTCAGTGTTATCTGATTAGTGAATGTTTGTTTGGACTCCTTTCAGTATAACAAAGCTTCAGTACTTCAGTACTGATACTATGTAAATTAAAAAGATAAAACTACTGTATCCTCACTCAGTTGGAGATTTAAAAGCAGTACTTGTACTTTTACTAGAGAAATATTCCATCAGGTACTTTAATAAAGTTAAACACAATTTGTGCTCTTCACCCACCGCAGAATAACTCACTAATGTCTGTCTCTTAATATGCATTCAGTGTGAAACACTATCTGTTCAATATCTGTTCAACCTTTTTAACAATTTAACAGAGCGAAACACAGGTGATGCTTTTTGTCCGTGACACAGGGTGAATTTATTTTTGCAAGCCAAAACTTTGTTTTTACGAGATGGATTTGTTGCCGTAGGAAAATGTCAGGACCTGAAATGTAGAGACTATTAGCATAAAATTATCATTTTAAATAAGACAATCCATAACTGCATGAGAAACAGATTAATACATGCATTTCTATTTACTGCAACCTGCAAACTAAATAGTTGTAGCAATTGGTCACATTCTTTTAAAATGTCTCCAGCTTCCCCACTCCATTATATACACACACACACACACACACACACACACACACACACATACTTTGGGCTATCTTGAGTAAATTGTAATCTGAATTAGAATTTTAGGCCTGAGGCCGTTACAGGGAGAGCAGATCCCACTGAGACCACCAATAAACTACACTGCTTGTTGTGGGCACAATTTCAACTTATGAAGTTGTGATAACAAAAACACAATCAATAATTAATGACAATCTATAGCAGCGTACAGTGAGAATAAATTCTCAGCTTTGACATCAGGAAATGTAAGATAATGTTGTTTTTTTAATATGCCACTAGCTGTGCCAGGAATGACAGTCTTTTGTGGTAACTGCTGTTTTAATGAAAGTTGCTTGTTGGAATTCAGTTTGGTTTGATGGTCTCCGTCATGCGGTGAGATATTGCGGCTCTGTCCTGCGTGGAGGATCATTACTTCTTGATTTAATGAGTGCGTTTGTACGTTCAGAATAAAATTCAACCTGAATTCACAACTTAATTAAACCGCATTTCAGGTGATCAACCTCCGTGGGACCAGTTCTAATTGTGTTTAATCCAGTTTCATTTTCATCCAGACAGCCCAGTAAATACTGCCTTCTGCAATAACAACCGTTATGTTTTAATACCCACTGCGCTACCGGATAATGTTACTTTAATCACTAGTTTTGCTTTTTCATATCTATGATCAAAAGTCACTAAGACTTCATTTGTGTTTTGGACACTTTAAAGGAACAGTGAGAGAGAGAAAGTCTGTCTGTCTGTCTGTAGGGTGTGTGTAATCTGTCACTTTAATAAATGATTTATGTATTAACCTTCTACCTCACTATGATTTTGAATATAGCTAGGAAAATAAATTATTCACTTTCATTGCAATTTTCACAAGGAGGTGATTATGTAAAGATATGAGGGTGCTTATTTTTTTAGAAATGCCAATGCTGGGCTGCATTGTTTATTCTGAACGACTGCCACAGTGCAGCAAGACATTAAAGGCTGAAAGTTGTGCTGTTGGGTATTCCAACAAAATGTGTGTGTGTCCTGCTGTACTTGTGTGGCTGCGTGTGTCTGTGTGTAGTGAGGACAAAGGGCACTTAGCATTTAAAAGAATTAAGGACTGTCAGCTTGTATCAGATGATGTGGGGAAATCCTGAAATCTCAGAGCCGCTGTGATTTATCTCTGTCTGTTCTCAGAGAGAGCGAAAGACAGATGCGTTTAATAATGATGCTGGAGAAATCTGCAAGAAATGATTAAAAATGATAAATAACGGACAGGGGATTTTCTGATTCAATTTGACATCTATTATGCTTTTGGAGTCACAGACAAGGGCAGAAAGAGAGAGTCAGATGTCATTATAAACACAACAAAAAGCGAATATGAAAGAAGTTTAAAAGCTTCGATAGTTTGAACAACAATTTGGAAGCTCAAATAATCTATGGAGTAAAATAACCCGGAGTAACTCAACAGCAACCGGAGCATTAGACCTGTACTGTGGTTGGATTTCATGAGCTACAGGCTCTCAGAAATCTCATCAGGTCGATGGGCGTGTCTGGTGAATATTTGTCTCATGACTTCAAGATCTCCCACCCTGACCTCCAAGAGAAATGAGCCATATACTGCGGCAGAAGTCAATGATGGCACATGATGTATAGATGGACTGATCTCTGAACAGGATGTTTTGGTGTTTCGTGATGTCTCACAAACATAGTAGGTGAATTCAAAGTCCTAAAGCGTCACAGCCTTCACACTGTTTTTTAACTTTGCATAAATCAACAAATAATGATCAAATTGGCGCTGATGCAAATCTTCAGAATAAAGTCCTGTTTATTTTAATCCTCCATTACAATCACAAGAAAACAAACGGCTGCGCTTTCTTTGTGTGCCTTTTATGGAGACCCCGCCTTCAAGGCCGAGACACTAAGCAATCGTCTGCCTACAGCTAACACCAGCCCTGTAAAACAACCACAAGAGTTATTCCTAAAAACACACACACTGCAAGTTCCTCGCTGAAGAACTTTCAACAACAAGATTTTAAACTTGACTGGATAACTAGGCCTCATATTACAACACAAACAAGTCTCATTTGAAGTGCCACAGATGACACCCAGCAACCCAAGTATAATACATTATTTATCAGAAGATATGTACTCAAGGAGTCCAAATCCCTCTTTAACCGTAGAAAAAAAGTAATACAGCATCCATGAGAACTGTATGAAATCCCATCTTAACCATTCTTTTTTATAGAAGTCACCATGGAAAACTGAGACGGGATTGTCCAGACTCACTTTTTATCTGTTCATTTAAATGAAGCACATGGGAGTTATTGATGAGTTTTATTCATTATTTATGTTATTCCTCTGTCACACATTCATGTCCTGGCATCGTAAGTCACAGAGGTTTCCAGAACTTTCCAGTGATCATCTTCCACTTTATCATAGTTAGATCTGTTTTAATTTTTATTCCTTTGCCGGTCTGATGGAAGAGACTGCAGGTCTATCGATGTTATAATGCTTATTATGCATTCAGTTCACTCTTGATTTAATTGTGCCTGGCTAAAAAGAATGACCTTTCGCCCACTAAGAGAGTTTCTTTATAACTAGGAAGGAAAGATTGTGCAATGCAATTAATTTTGGTGAATATGCTTTTGTGGAATATTCAGTGTGAAGGCCAAATTTCCGCAAACTCTCGTATCTCGTATTTCAGCTCACATTTAGGCTCTTTGCTTGCTTATACCTCTCGCTCTTTCTCTCCTCTGTGCACCATAAACATTGTCCAGCTGTTCCTTTATTCCTTTCTGACGCTCTAAATTGACAGTTTCTATAACGTTATGGGCAGTGAATTAAAACCTTCAAATTCAAGAAACATTATTTAAATAATACAAAACTAAAGTGTTTTTTTTCTATTAATATGTCATGTTAATAATTTTGTATATTGTTGTCTCCTACATATGCAGTAGCCTACAGGGGCAGTTGTGGACTACTGGTTAGACCAGAAGGTTGCCAGTTTGATTCTAGTGCTTGGAGGTAACAGCAGAGGTGCCCTTGAGCAAAGACATCAACACACAACGGCTCCTCGGGCTCTGCGAGGCTGTTCACAGTTTGCAGTATGTGTGTTCAATACTTACTCTCACTACCTCATCTTAACATATGTTTCCGTGGCCATAACACCTCCCCAGTGATAAGCCCTGATATGCTGATATACGCAGTGTGTCGAGGAGTGAACACACGGTGGCATTATCAGTGACACTCTTCAGAGATCCAGGCTGAAGTGTGGAGAAGATCTGGAGGTGTGACGCTCTCGCAGTCCAGCGATGTTGTTTTGATTCTTGACCTCGAGAGAACCTCACATATGTGCTCTTAACCTGGAGGAGAGACAAAATGATGGACTTTACAGTAGCGGTGAGAGCAATCAGAAAGAGAAAACTGTTCTTTCAGTGACTGTGAGGTTCTGCTGTACGGTGCTTTAGATAAGAGTGTAAATGATATATATGCCACTGAAAGATACGTTCTTAAACTGAGAAACTATTTAAATGGTGGGATTTAAACACAGTGTAATTGATTTGTACCACAATTATGTTACTAGGGTGAAATTGTTCCCCTATAAAAACAACCATACGGTTCCCCACCTGCAGCTCGATACACTTTCATACTGCGGTTCATCTCTGTTAAACTGGTCTGGTGAAGAAATAGTGATGTTACAGTATTTTTCATCCAGTGGACGAAATAACCTATTTTTTTAATTCTTTATCATAATAAAAAAATACTATTTACTAAAATGTACAATTTAACAAAAAATAGACAGTATATTACCCAGCTGATATCATACAAACATTTTGGCAGTTATTTGTTAAGTAATAATCTTTATTTTGTAAGCTAGCTACAGTAGCCCCCAAAAAGACCCTAAAAAATCCAACTAGGATGTTGACGTCCAAAATGATACATCAATGATACTCACATTACACAAGCACATAATTACCACAACTGCTAACACTCAAGTGAGCTTGTTAAAAATATTCACACACATTTACACACAAGAACACACGTCTGGACAAACACACCTGAAAAATGAGGTTTTGTTTCTTAAAACATGAAGCATCTGTTTGAATAGCTCTTGTATTCTACACACACATGAAACCCTTCATTTTCAAACAGCAAAACTTACATGGGTGTTACTTTGTGTTATTTTAAACTGTGACTTATTTGGGGTGCAAACAAAAGGTTTGAGATGAATCAGAGGGGTCTCGGCAGAAGTAGGTGTTGACTTTCACACGCTAAAAGTACAGATACGTGTGGACAACTGTTTGGAATGACCTACTCAGGTAACCTTTAATTAGAGAACTGAGTAACACATGGATTAAGTTGCCCTTTACTCTTCAAATGAAACCAGAGAGTGAGTTGCTATTTAATGACAAAGGTAGTTAAGATGTTCGCTCACTGTGAAAAATTTCCAACTGGCTGCTTCAGAAATGTAAACACTTCAATAATGTTTAACCTATAAAATATAAAGTTGAGAATTGTGGAGAGACAGGCTGTTGCCGGGCCCTTTGAGGAGAGGGGCCAACTAAACACCTTTAAAACAGCTGGGTGCATGAGGCCGGGAGCCCACATTTATAATGTTGTCCTACGTCCATGACAGATAAATAAACCTAAAGAGATCTAGAGAGAGTGATCATAAGAAATGCTGCTGTGTTTGGAAACTTTTTAATATCCCAGATATTCACACACCCTTCAAAGTGATCAGAACCATAAAACTCTGCGTATCATTCATGGTAATGGCTCTCACTTGACTGCGACAAGCTCAACGACTGAAAGGAGGTACAGCAGATCCACTGAGCCCAATTGAGACGGTCTCCACTTCCTGCAGACGCACTGCAGAGGACTGTGAAATTAAACAGAGATAAAAGTGAAAGTTTGGTAGTGTGGGTATCACTGCAGTTACTTCACACCACACAGGCCGCATTAGCACCTGCTATGTCCATTAGTCTCGGGTGAGAAGATTACAATCAAACATTCCACTATAACAAGGGCTTTAAACTTTGCTTTTACACTTTGGTTACTTCACTTAACATATATATATTTGAACACATATGCAACTTCTAAACAACAACAAACACCAACCGACAGCATGTCCATGTTCATCAATACATCTGTTCAGTTAAAGTACGTCTTCTCTTTAAAGCACATCTAGAAACCATCACGTTCACTCTCCGTCCAGACTGTGTGTTTGCCTGAGATTCACACAGAAGACTCGTAAAGTTGAAAGATTCCACAGGGACATGTTTCCCTTTAATAAGACAAGAAAGATGCCAATTATTGTCCATTTGGTTCCTTCTAACCCTCCAAGCTCTGCCTTAAATTGGGCCGTTTCAGCTACATCTCCCCGGGCTGCCTGAAGTTATGAACTCTGCTCTTCTCCGTTCTAAACAATCAGCACTTCTGGAAAAATGAGGGGATGTTAAATGTAAACAGATGATCACACAACTGTTCACATAACTTCTGACTGGCTATTCAATGCATACATTCAGCATACATTTACATGTGTCAGTCTTTACAGAAATAATGAGGGATTCTGCAAGCTAGACAGGAAAAAGAAAAGAAAAAGAGAGAAGGGGGCGTGTCCACTATCATGGTGGAAGCAAATAGTTTTCAATCATAATAAATTGTATTTGTCAACACTGACAGTACAATGTAGTTTGTACACAATTTGTTTACTGAAGAACAGACATGAATCTGGCCAGAACTCACTAATCATTAAACTGATGATTGGACAGGCTTGAGCGAGCAAACAATCTCCCATCATGCTTTGCAGAAGCAGAAATACATGTGAATCATTTGCATTTCATTTTGTTGCAATAGCACCTAAAATGATTTTGCATTTGTCAATACGTGGAAGAAAAATTTATAATTGCTCAGTGCATCATGTAGCTACATGGACTTCATGAAAACTGCACAACAAACTCTGATGCATGAAAACCCTCAATGCATATTAAAAAGGTTTGTGAGAAAGTTTAACACTTCCCACAGCAAATAACTTTCAGAACACTTCAGTTATTTTCTTACCTGTACGACAGAAACTCAAATCCGTGCAAGTATTTCCATTTTGCAACTGGCTGACCTGAACACAAATAAAGATGCTGTTAAACTTCAGACTTTTCTAAGCTGGCCGGTACACACACACATAAATCTAAAACTGTGTAACAGAGAACGGGAGCGCTATATAAACAAATTCACTACATTTGATTGAAACCCTATATGTAACACAAGCTACATATGTTAAACTCAACCTTTGCTGGAACAAACAGGTTGAATGTAACTCACACTGGCTAGACTTTAAGGTGAACGATTAAATGAATGCAAGTGAATGTAACTGGTATTATAGGATGTGTGATGAGAACAGTGAAATCTATTTACAGGTTCAATGAGGACAGCTTGAAACATTTCACAATCTCAGACTTTGGTGAAGGTTATAACTAAATAAATAAATAAATGTGTTCATTGTTATGATAAATACTGTTTACCATCTTTGTGGCCAGATTGAAGAGAAAATGTCTTAATATTAAAATAAGCATCAATTGGGGCTCATGAAATTCAGGCTGTGAGGATGTTTTGTTAAGATTACATTCCTAAAAATGATTTTACTTTACAATCTTTGAGGGACCTTTGTAGCTTCAGCAAAGAAAATGTGTAGTATTATATGAATATAATACTAAAATATAATACTATAGTATTATTTAAATATGAATACATATTTCTAAGATTTCTCTTATATTTTTTGTCATGTGATGAAGTCTATTAGGCTGCATGTAGACTGTTCAGGATAACAGGTGTATTTCTACAGACTGTCTGGTCACAGGTGAACGTTCATGAGTTCAATCAGAACTATATGTTGTATGAAAGCTGGTTCTGATTGAAAGCTTTATTGTTCAGAATGTATTCTGAAGGTCGTGAAGTTCAGCGTTTTCTCTCTTCCTGTCTTACTTTGTGTCTGTCTCTCTTTGTGTGTCTCTGCTTATCTGATTCGTTGTGTAAGCATCTGCTCTTCTGATTTCTCACCTGTATCACTCTATTCTGTTTAAAGCCTCCTGCACACACACACACACACACACACACACACTCTGTGGAACAGAATTTCTGACAAATTTTCAAGTTTTTTACTATTAAAGCAACATGATAGTGAGTAAATAATAACAGATTTCTTTTCCTTTAGTAAACATTTAATGAACCAAAATCATAATTAAAAGGCACTTATGGAATGGCACAAAACAGTGAACAAGCTGTGTGCTCTCTGTTGCCTGCTAGCATATTTCAGCCAGAAATCTCTTCTCACTGAAACTCAATTTCATACAAGTATGAGATATTGATTCCATAGGCAATACGCTCGTGTCCGGGCTGTTACATTAGCTGAACCCTTAATCAGGACTACAGTACATGAGGCTGAATGTGCCGGGAAAGACATAAATCTCCCTTTCACACTCTCTCATTCTCCAATCCCTGCAAGAGCCCCCCACAATGTGATGTATTAAAGCCAAGCAGACCTAAATATCCCCCGACAGCCCCCCAAACACAAATCAAAGGGTGGGCAGGAGCAGTGTGTAAAACCACAGGCTTTGTGTCCATTGAGGAAAATTTTGCTGTGTTAAAGGGGAACGATATAACGCCTCCCTTGTCAATTGGGCACAAATTAATAAAACTCTGTTTAGTAGAGCAAAGAGCTGTGAAGGTCTGTCTCTAGAAACACAGCACAGTTGTAATAAAAACGAAGAGGATACGAGTGGTTAAACTAAGACTCACACTTTCCTCCAGAGCTCATTTATCAGAATCATCCAATCAGTTTCCAGAACATGAGGACACCAGCCTCAACCTCAGACCTCACGCATGTGGACCTCCCACAGTCACATTCCATACTATTATTGTAGAATTGAATATACTGCTTTGTTTTTGAGTCATGTGTGTGAAATACTCTGCACTTTTTTCATGCTGATCTACTGTTGTATCAACCATACACATAAAAATTAAGTGTCTAATTTACCAGGTCTTGGTCAGTTTAAGCTTTGAACTAGACCAGATTTTACGCTGATAATCAAAAGTCTGGCTGAGAGAGTAACTAAATTCTCTAAATGTGAGATCCATCCACAAAGTTCACAAACAGTCAGTGTAATGTGATTATTAATAAAAATATTCTATATTAAAGACTTAAAATATATCGCTATGGACATCATCATTATCAGACATGATCTACAGATTCATCCTACAGGCTGATATAGTGATAAAATATGCTGTTACACAAACACAAACATAAAAGCGGACAAAATGGTGGTACAAAACTGTACAATTTCAACCCTGATCTTGTTTATGTGAAAAGCTTGTATTTCACTCTTTCTGGTGTTTCCTTGAGGATGAGATACTCCTAACAAACAAGATTGTGTTTCAGTGATCTATCACTCCAAACACTCACCTTCTGAAACCCTAATTCTCTCTCTCTCTGTCCATCCTCCCTCGTCTGTTACACATTCATTTAGTCTATGGTTAAAAGATCTACCACTGAACGTATCGGACAGACACTGCAAAACTGCTCCAGGCAGAACATTATGTTCCTCTGTAAGCAGAAAGACCCATATGTTAAAAACGTATAACCGTACTACTAAATGAACTAGCGCAGGATGGTGTCGTTTGACCCTCCAGAGATGTCAGATATGTCAAATATGACAGTTTCTAAGAGCATAAATCAGGTGACGTTTCCTCTCTGACTGTCAATTGTTTTTTAATCTTCTATAACTGGCAGATATAGAAAATTCTATTTAGTAATTCTCTTTTATTGCAGCCAGTAAAAGCGTCTGAGGGAATGTGACTTTGCCACACAGAGCTCCATCATTAGCGTGACCCATCACACATCTGTGAAGTTTGCTCATTAAAAGTCTCTTCTGCTTTTTCTAATGCCAGATGAGCTGAAATGAAATCATTGTATCGCATGCATGTGTTTTTCTTCACACACCACTGAATAATTAGCAAATATGAGCACAGGGGAAACTCTTAGGACGGCAAATTCTCATTATCTTTATAAGCGTTTAGAAAAAATTACGCGTCTGGTTGAAGTCAAGTTTTACTGATAAAGGCTTGGAATTGAGAGTGAAAGAAAGTGGTTGTACATAAATAAATATGCTTATATCAACTTAATCTTTGAATATTCTGAAACATTCTAGCTAATGATCAGAATTTGTACACTGAAACACTCAGAGCTGTGCTCTGCATTCCTGGTGTAAGTAGCTGCCTTATCGGACTTTTATAATTACGGTATTGATCAGAGTTTACCGCAAATAAAAGAGTGTCTTGAAGCACTTTTTTCTTCTTTAGAGCAAAGGGAAATGTGTGCAGTAAAGGCTTTATATGGTTACTTATGTTTGTTACGTGTTATTTAGTTATTGTACAGCGACCTTCAGCTTGGGAAAGGTCCTATATAAATTAAACAATTTCTAAAAGTTCTACTGGGAAACATTTCATTCCATATGTCAGTTAAATCCATGAACTACAGTTTATGAACATGAGTACTGCTTATCCATTTATGAAGACAATCTGATAACATAATGAGGAAGAAATTACTCTAGCAGGCTTTTACTCTGGGGTCTCAGTTATCTGATAACTAAAAACTTAGCATCTTAAAATAAAATTCTCATCTTTTTAGCTATACACTGCTACATAAAACTGGCCAGACGTAGAACAAAAATTAAAAGATGTAGTAAAAAGTTAATTGATTAAAACCTGATTAAATAAAAACACGTCACATTTGGAAGAAATATCTAAACTACTATATACAACATACTACATAGTAACTGTGACTGACAATTAACCCATTAACCTGTTGGTTTCCAAGCCTGATCTTTAACCACTAGGCTATACTTACACTGAAGGAGAATGTACTGTAATCTCTGATAAACAGAACAGCTGCAAGATGAGAAGATATTCATACGGTTTAAGACATCAAATAATGTGAGTTTCAGGAACGTGTCGCCCTCCTGGTGTTCATTAAACAAGTTATGAAACATTCCCTAAAATCAAAGAGAGAGAGAGAGAGAGAGAGAGAGAGGGTCAGTGAAATGAAGGGAATCAATACACTAATTTAAAAGTTTTAAGAAGCTTCATGACATATTGCAAAGCAGTTAAGAGCACATTTTCTCTACTGGCTTTCTGTATTTTACTCAACACACACAGATGTGACTGACACAACATTTTAATTTCTGACCTGGTAATAAGAGTCAGAGATTTTTGCATTATGTTTGTTTCATCTTATATTTGTAGTTTATGCCAATATGAGGCTTTTGTCTTTTTTTTGCAATTTAAACCTTTATTATGAAGTCTCAGTCTCACACTATGTTAAAAACAAGAAACAGTTGGGCAATAAACGGGCATTAAGGTTCAAAATCAACACAAAATTCCCACAAAAATCAAAGCCATGACAAAGCATTGGGTTCCCTCTAAAGGAAGAAGTTAATGATAGCTTAGATGCAATGTGAAACGTGCTTCAGGCACAGCCGGGTCTGAACACAAGTAAAATCACGCACATTTTTAGATCAAGGTCATGTGACATACATGTGGTCATGTGGTGTTGCACGTCGCTTAACCTTTAAAAGCACCTACAAAGGATGATCAGAAGAAAGGCTGTGAAGTGCAGACGATGCGTCTCGTTCCCCATTTCAGGGAACCGGGTTACGTCTCTTTGTTTTAAAATCTATTAAAAATGCCTCCATAAATGTTAAAGATTCCCCTGAAAATTTTGGGGCCAAACATTGCCCCTTAATAAAAATAAAAATGTCTGACACTGCTGTGGGGTATCTGTGAGACTGGGAAAGGTTTAACACAGCTGGATGCCAGCAGTTGTGTTTGATGTCCAAAGTTCAATGGCCTTCTAACAGGTTGCTGGGTTATGAATAAGACACACTGCTCCAGGGAGGAACCTGTTCGGATTTCTGGTTGTTTTTCACTTCTTTTGTTCTGAATCACTTAGGGAAGCTTTTGAAGAGTTGATGAGCAGGATGGAAGAAATCATGGTTTCAGGTGGGAGGAGATGAGGGTAGAGAACATGTAGAGAGCTGTGGAGAACATGACCATTAACTGCGACAGGTTAGATTTCTTCATTTGCTGTAGGAGGTACAACCTCTGGTGGACCTTCCCTTTCACTCTTTATCTTGTAAAATGATTATTAGGGGATGATGAATAACTCAACAATAGTGACGGTTGTGTCACTGATGTTAAAGGAAGTTGTGACATGAAGGTCTCTCCTGAAGTCTACATCATTTCTTGTCTTGTAAGCGGTCAAGGTTGTTGTTGGAGGTCTTTTATACCTGGAGAAAGCAGTTTGTTAGCATTCATCTTAAAGGCATTTGCTTGGCTGGTGTGTGTGTGTGTGTGTGTTATTTCAAAGTACTTAATTGACATAATTTTGTACTTTCAATACAAAAACGGCAAACCGTTATACATACAACTTTACAAATTACAAAAATGTACAATATCACACTAACATGGTGTTAAAATAAGAAAAATAACAAAATACATCAATATAAAAATTGATTTCTAACATGACATTATAAACAACAAGAAAAAAATGCTGCATGTATACATTATATGTCTAACCTTATATAAACTTTATATTCACAGTATATAGTGATTGCTTTTGAAAACTGAGAAGACGTTTTTGAGTTTTTAAAGCAGATGGGAACAGAGCAGCGGTCCAGACTTTTTGAAATGTCAGTGAAACAGACACACACACACAGATACACACACACGTCCTCTGAGAGATGTGTGTTGCTCATTGATCAGCGGTGGGGCTGGGGTGGTACAGAAGGTCTTTTATAATGGCAGGACTACACTCACGTTTGGTTGATGTGGGCAGTATGTCTGAATGAGGCTGGTCTGACTTTCAAATCTACCTTGTTAGGGTTGTTGGATGTTGAAGGTCATCTGCAGATCTGGGAAGCGTTTCATCTTTCTGCAGTCGGTACGTTCCTGCGGGCAGTTTCGTGCTGTGGATGGGTCATTGGCCGAAAATCTCTGCCAGCATTTCAGAGTAACCCAGCCTGGCAGCTCTGACTCCACTCGCTAGTTTGTACTTGGCCGTCTTGTAGAGGTTTCATGCCCTTCTCTGTCTCTCCTTTTTCTGCCTGCTAAGCGGTTCCATTGTAAATCAAGGTTCACTTTCTGCCAGCTGAAAGCCAATCAGCTGTACAGCATTAACTGTCTGACATAACCAGGTCTGGATAAAACAGAGGGGAGAATGGAAAGCCCTTTTTGTTTAGATAACCACTTCATCCAGATTGTTCTATAAGGAGAGTACGTTTGGAAGAAACAAGGGCACCAGTGTCCTCTCAGTCTATTAACTCACGGCCGGTAATAAAACTGCTGCAACAGTTCTAGATACGCAATAAATTTCTCAGTAAAGAAGATGAAGTTATCACCTCTGGTGGAACCATAATGCTGGTGTTGTCAAAGTCATCTCTTCAACGCAGACTTCAACACAGAGAATGAATAAGCAAGCAATTCTGACAACCACGTAACATGTCATTGAATAGTTTATGGGTTACATTGAACACATAATAATAAAAGTGCAGGTAAACAGTGTTGAGGTGTGGAGTGGCCTGCATGCGTTTCAGCATTGTTGCATCAGTGTGTATTTGGAACATGAAACACGCTCTTTCTCCATTCTCTGACCATTTCCTGTCTCCCAGTACACGAGGCACACACACACACACACAAACACATCATCTTTCTTCTATATCAGTTATCTTTTTTTCCTTTTTTTGACCTTTTCAGTCAATCACTTCTCTGTTAACCTTATTAGCAACCTTCACAGACCTTTATTTGAGAGAATGTGCTAAAGAGGGGGAACTAATCAGATCTCCGCTGACAGTTCAGAAGCAATCATGTGTAATGGAACAAGCCTGTGAATCGATAGAGCTTGCAGTGATCGTAGACTGACAAAGGTTGTTTAGTAGTTGCTTCGTGCTAATTGAAATCAATGGGTAATCTGATGACAGTTCTGCGCCCCATCCCGCGGAGGATTCACACGGTGGGTGAAGATTATTGAATTGGGCGCCCAAACCCATTTGCTATATCTCTTTTTTGCTGATTCACAGTTCGAAGGCTAATCTGTTTGATGAGTGTTAAATAACTTGGATCGATAGGAGAGGCGATACAGACTTAATAGTGATTTCTGTACACTGGCGAAGGTTTGTCAATAAACTGTTAAACACCATATCAAACAACCTGACTTCACTAGTTAGGAGACTAGTTAACACTTGATTGAGTTTAGCTCACCCATCCAAATGATTCGCTCTGCCCCTTTAATCTCTTGTTAATCTTTGTGTTTGAGTCCTGTGAGTCATAACCAATTAACTGTTCTTTACTAATTGACTCATGTCCTAAAACTCCTATTTTACCTATTTTAACTATTATTGTACTTCTAAGAGAAGCATCATTGTTGCATGAGTCCCAAACCAGTGAGCAGAATATCATCAAGACTTGAGTGAAGTGACCTAGCGTGTTCATACACTCAAACCACCTGGCAACACCCAGGTAACCACACAGAACACCGTAGCAAGTGCATAGCAACGTGAAAAAAGAACACCTAAAAACTTGCATAGCATCGCCTTGACAACCACTTACAACATCTATAGCATCTTAGCAAGCACAACCCATATTTCCTTAAAAAAATGTGTGTATAAATCTAGTCTTAACACTTGATGTGTGTCATGTATACATTTTGCATTTTGCAAGTAAAATTTAAAATCCATCATCAAATATCAAAGTTCTCCTTATGTCAAATCATTAAAATGTTCACCTCTGCTTCAGTAGGTCCGGTTGGCTGTTGTCACCACTAATGTCAGTCCAATCAGAAGTTTTTAAGATTTGTTGAATGGAAATAAAATGACAAAAGCAAGGTCAAGTGTTGCATTAATAATTCTGTAAAGGCACAATCCCTCACAGGGTGCCGAGCGCGGCTCTGTAAGAGCTGAAAGCCTCTGCTGGGAAACGCTTGTACAGTCAAAGAGTTTATTAGCTGGATTATCTGGAGAGCAGTGTTTGCTTTAATTAATCTACTGGGAAAAATATCCGCGGACATTTACATCTGTTTTTTCAACGTCGCTCTACACCACGAATAGCTAATTAAAACCCTTAAACGCTGTTTCGCTTGTTTCTTGCTCACACGATGAGCTCTTTGATGAGATTTATTTGATCTGCGTTTTGTATATTTAAAGATGAACCCGCACTTACAAGCGACGGCCGCGTGTTTTGCGGCCCTAACGGTGGCCGATCAAATCAAGAGCGACTGTCAGCGGTTCATTGAGTTTCGTGGGAGTGACATTTGCTCTGGCAAAAAGGTCCTTGAGATGCAAAATGGGGTGTTTTAGGAAAAAAACAGATACGCTTCATCAAAGCACAGACTCGTCCTGCCGTTCAGCTCATTTGGAAACTGAGCAGCGTGGATGTATTTGTCCAGTTCTCTGATACATGCAGACTCACACTTCCTTTATCCCCCAGCTTAAGCCTTCAACTGCCATAGACAAGGACACTGTGACAATTTAAGGTGGGATCTCCATCTCAACACCACACATATTCCTTCTGACTTATTGCAGTCCCACATCTGCAGGCTTTGAGACTCAGACTCAATTAATCGAGCTGTAAGATAATGTGATTGATAACTCCCATTGTTTTTATGGAAAGGAAAATAAAAAACAACTTTAAGATTTGCAGGCAGACAGACGGGCGGGCAGACAGACAGACAGACAGGCGGGCAGGCAGGCAGACAGACGGGCGGGCAGGCAGGCAGACAGACAGGAAGATAGATGTAACTGTTAGTCAACATTAGTTAACTAATGTTAAAGTTAACCTGAAATGTTAAAAACATGTATGTAAAGTTAACATTAAGATCAATTAAAGCTGTTTAACTGTATTATGAATCTAACTGTAGGACGCTAGTGTTACTGATAGGTCTCTATATTGATCTAATGGAGTTTAAGATCATTAAGCAGTGGCTTAAACAGATGCTAATGAGATGCCAACACATCACAGTATGTTTAATACGTTGCTAAATACTTGATCAGTAATTTAGACACACAGCGTAATTAGATCTCATTTCTGAGTGATTTGATAAAGCTGAGAATGACACGTGAAGCAGGTTACTGTGATTTTACCATGGTAAAAAATGCAGGAACCTTCACTGAAGATCTCAAAGCATCCTTGAAATGTTATTGGCTGTGTAAATAACAGTGTGTGGCTGACACGTCCTCAGTGAGGTTACAACAGCTAGAGGCTGTTGAACTTTGAATTGTGTTTCTGCCTTTAATTCAGAGGGTCACATGACTCCCGCTCTGTATGAGGCTGACACACAACACGTTTTTTAAAGAAACAATATACCTTTACATTGCAGAATGTGGGATTTTGAGCACACTGTTGAGATCTCTTCTGTAACTCTTGGGCCACATGTTAAACTACTGAGGTCTTTAAAGAAGCAGAAGACATCAGCACAGATTAAGACATTAAAGAGATCTTGTTCATTCTTTCTTTCCTTTTCAGGACAATCTTGTAGAGATAACCCAGAGAAAAATGTTATTTCTCAGAGGTTGCTCTTTCATAACTCAGGGGATTTTACAGATATCTCAGTTGTGTTCCATTAAGTATCAACAAATTTCTGGGTCTTTTTCTCAAGAGAAATATTTGACACACAGAAGACACAAACTTTCCATTTGCTCTCCATTTACTCTCATTGAGAAATAACTATGATATTAAAGAGATGTTATCTGTGATTTTTCTTTCCTGTGGGAAGTGAGATTTGTGATGCTGGTCAGATATCATGTTTCAGGCATCATTAGGTTCTTATCCGCTTGGAGTAGAAACCTGCTACAAGTCGCCCAAAAAAAAAAAGAGTGACGCCCCAGTCCAACTTCTCCATCCTTCAAAGAGGGTTTCTCTACCCTATTCTCCCTCTACCACCTCCAGTTCAGACATCACATTACTGAACCCACTACAAGCAACCCAATTCACAAACACACGTGTCTCCAGGAGTCTCTGGCTTTCTTTACAAACTTTACGCATGGAGAGAAACAGGAACCAAAGATTCTAGCTTGGAAAACAACATGCTGAATTGGGTGGCAATTACACTGCCCTTGGGGTAAGAATCTGTTGCAAACCGACTTTTCTGATGCTGTTTTCCTGGCATTCCGAGCGGAATGGGCCTCGCATGGAACGTTCAGCGCCTCTAAACTTCAGCCCAGTACGGCTTTTGATTAGAACTACGATACAGCTTGTGCACAGCCATATGTGCTCACTAGGCACAATTAGACAAACACTTGTTTTTACTTGCATCTAAAAGCATGTGTTGTTCAAAAATGCAGATGAAAGTTATGGAAGTATGTGAGTTTGTGAGTGTCCATATGTGCAAGTTTTAATGATTTTGTGTGCGCATGCTTGCTCTGTAACTAAATGCTGTGGATATATGCATATAATCCTGCAAACAGCAGGTTTTAATAAAGTATGCACACTTTCCTGTGGCATTGCATATGCAGATCAGGCATGTCTATATTTGCAAAACCTAGTAAACAAATCACTAGTCCAGTGACAGAGCTACATTTCCCCACAAATATCTTCTCTTACCAAATTTATAAAATCTGAATACAAAATTAAGTGGTTTTAAATCAACAGAACTTTTCATGATATTTTTACTCCTAAAATAAAAGTTATCAAAAACTGACTCCTGTGAAATTACAAACCCTGTTTCTCCTCACTGTGAAGGATTAGGATTTGGTGTGAGGGAGGCTTCTTACACACACACACCAATCAGGTAGCAGCCTTTCCAGTTAATCAGAAGCAAGAGAGTCATAATGTTATAGATTCAACTTTTGACAGTAACGTTAACTGAGCAACCGTGTACATTCATCCAGTCTGTACACAGAAATCTCTGCCCCCCGCTGTCATTTCCTGAATCTGTTTCAATCCATCTCCTCTTCATCACTGGACAGATAAGACCAGACAGATAATGACTGTCCACAATATCAACAGTGACAAACAATGTTTAGACTGATGCACAATGCATTTATAATCTGAGCATTTATAATCTGAGCATTTATAATCTGAGCTCAGCTTGTTATTTGCGCTCTGAAAAAATACAGAATACCTGCTGTTCTGCCTCAATCTGTGAATTCTTCCAGTGAATCGATTCAGGGTGTCACTCCCAACACGCAAACCTTCGGGTGGGACCGGGGTGTTGCTTTAATTAAACTGAAGAGATGAGCCTCGTAGCACTGAGACAATGAAGAGCAGAAGACAGGTCTGCTTGTTCCATTTGTTGTGCTCTATTTTTTATATTTCTTTTTTGTTATTTTATATATAGCATATAGTTCACATAGCATATACAGTATATAGCACACAGTATATAGTATATATATATATATATATATATATATATATATATATAGTATGTAGTATATATTATACTACTAGTATATATTTTATATAGTATAGGTCGTTAATTGTAATAGTTTTACACTAATATATTGTTGTAATGATAAAGATGTTGTACTCCAAACCTGACAGTTTTTTTGTTTGTTCTGGTGGGATAGGGACACCACCATAATTCCACTTGGGGCAGCAGCGTCCTGCATCAACATAGAAGCATGTTCTCTGTTCCATGGCTGCATCCAGGATTTGATTCTTCCTGGAAAGATGCTTTTCTTAGAACATATTTAATTTATATGTACATGACACACAGTAGATGAATTGAAACTGTGGACGGAATTAACATTTCAACACAACATATGGCTGGTAATGTAGAATTATCTGACAATGAGACGCATCTGTTCAAAAATGGAGTCCATTGAGTTTAAGTGGTATATCAGCCTCAGGCTAAAACTGTATTTTATGTTTGTGGGAGTGTGTGTGTTTGCGCAGTCTGCCAGACTTCAAACTGAACTAGGGAAGCTTATGCAATTATTAATTTATCTCTGAGACTTATTTCACAGGGAAGGAAGTGTAAGCTGGGTATTTGTGTCTGTTTTGCTCGTGGAATGTGAAATGGCTGCTCTGATGTAAGGAAGCTAGTTTTGATGTCTCTGGACCATATTAAAGTCTTTCAAACGTCTATTATTTTGTGTGCACATTGAACCAGACTCTCATGTAATATATATAGTATATAAAATAGCGTAGACAAGGTTTGAGACTAGCGAGAACCTAACCCTAACCTTTTAGACACACTCAAGATTACAACCCATTAGTTTATCACTACTAGTTTATTTGACATTGGGAAACAAGGGCAGAGCCTAAAAATGCTCAACATGAATCTGAAGTGCTATGAGAAAACGCTGAAACTACATTCATTTCTGTAATTGAATCAAGGTGGTGGACAAGGTGGTAATTTAAGTTCATGGACTTACCGTTATAACGTTAGAATGGAGGTTCTTCTGATGTACTGGGGTCTGATGTGTTCCGTCTGTCGTTGGTTCATGAGCCCCTCGCAGACCCCACCAAGGTCGTGGCATGATGTTGGTACAGTACTGTGAAAGCATCTCATTGGTCTGCTCAATCCCAGCTTGGATTATGATTGCTTGTAGCTCCAAGGTTGGAGCTTCTGTGTTTACACACAGCTCTGACGTGCACAACGGCCCTTTTTTGGTCTTGTGAATGACCTCTGACTCAGCTCAAGTTTACAGACTCAAACCTTGTTCTCTCTGATCTTTCCTCTCTGCTACTGTCCTGTTCTGCTGTAGGGGAGTGTGTGTGTGTGTGTGTGTGTGTGTGTGTGTTGTCAATGACACTTCTCCCCGTGGGCTGTTCTTTAATTATATCATTGGTGATGGGGTTTGTCACCAGTCTGTTACAGTTAGTACATGTGACAAGAGGAGCATCACTGTAGCCACAAACAAAATATCTAGTTACATTCATGCTTCAGCGATGATTCTGTTAAATATTCCCCTGCATTTCTTCTGTTAAATAAAGAGATGTTACACTTCTACATTTGTGTTGAGAACGTTCTAGAGATCCGTAATGTTTGGTTCCTTAAATCAGTGAATCAGTTGGTTTCATAAATCAGTGAATTCAATTGTAGATGATTTGTATTCACTTAAACCAATCAAGAGGTTTGTGCCAAAATAACACAAACAAACAAACAAAGAAAAATGCAATTACACGATCCTCATCCATCTTAAACAGAAGAAGCTTTGACACTGTTTCTCATGTTGAATTAGAACTTTCTGCTTTTCCTGTCCATCAAACACTGCAGGGTGATTAACTGGCTACAGGCCCAAACAACTGCTTGATTTGACATGAAAAGTAACGGTTAACTGGGCCTGATGCTTTGCAGATTTTACATTCAGTTTTAACATGAATACTGCCAACAGATGATGAACATTTATCAAAAGCAGTTTTTGATTTGGCAATGCTGGAACCGGCTCAAAACTCGTGTTAAATAGTGATAGAAGTGGAAAATGATTTGCTAACACACTGGTCTTGCTATCATTAATACATCCTGCAAGTTTTATAGTTTAAAAAGTTCTCCTTATCAATAATGAAAGCATTTATGCGTTAGTTTCATTTACAAGATGGTAGACAGAAAAAATGCCTATAATACCGCATGCATATAAATTAAATGTCTATAAAGCTTTCGAAATTTCCCCCCCTTAAAAAGTGTGTGTGTGTGTGTGTGTGTATTTGTGTGTAATATAGCTCTAAAAGAACATTCAAACAATGTCAGCATTAAAATACTGTAAAGGGCAAAATGTTTCATTTCCCACAGTCTGTCACAAATCCTAATAAATGTTAAATGAAAAGTAATTGAAAATAAAAAATAAAATGCTTTACAGCTAAATGTCACCATGTTTCAAAGGAGGTTGTCATGAACAACAGTGACTGCCCTACAAATCACAGTAAAACAAACAGCAGCCTCTGGTCTTCTTCAAGCACACATCAAGGTCTTCGTATCACTTTGCTTCACTCCACCAGCTTAACGTTTCACCCACACCACGCTTCTGCCAACACGCAACTTTAATTCTCAACATAAGCAAATATCTCTGCAGGATTGGCAGGAAGAGTCCATGTATCTGAAGGTGGAGTTTCTGTAGGTGGGTAACAGTCTGTAAAAGTCCCTCTTATTTTGTGCTGTGACATCACCAGTTGAGAGCAATCTACACACACTAGAGTCTAGAAGCTTCTCACCATTATAGTTACAGACGGATTGAGAAGCTGAGGGACTCAACGTGAGTCTCATGCTAGTGTTTGTCCTTTAGCTAAAGCTGTGATCAACTGTGCAATTCATTTCTGTACATTTACGATATGTGCTGCAAAATGTTTCTTAATCAGTGCTTTAATATTTCCTAAAAATACCAGTAAAAATACCAATAAAACTAATCATTTCTCTGCCCCCTTAGCATTTTTTTCTCATCTTAAGCATAAACATTACTGCATGTATCACTGTTAAATTTATGCTTAAGACAACAATTTGCCAATGGGGTCAGAAAACTAACTTAATTCAAGAAATAACTTGTTTATAGCTTATGTAATTTTGCTTCCCAAGCAAACGTATCTTGTTTGGGTTTTGTTTTGGTTGTACTTCTGCTAGAAAATAACACAAACACTGATTAAGTTTTAAATGATTTCACTGCGCTACGATTCATCGCAAATGCAATTAATCGGCCGTTGATGAGCATGTCGGGCAAAGCAAGCAGATTTTTCCCTCTGGCAAGAGAAATCTTTTACCAATTCCTAAAATTGCTCTCAAATAGCAAAATAATGGCAAAAATCTCATACTTAACAAACAGTAGGAGGCTGTTTTACATCTGGCTCTGTTCCCTTCAAATTCATGCAAAAACATTTGAATACATTCTCAATGAGATAATTACAGCCCCCCACCACTACATCCCCTCAGAGTCCTTGCTACCGTTCAGGACGACAATGCAGGAATCATCACTTTTTATGCAAACACAAAGTCTTATCGCACCTTTCCTTAATGCCACAGTGATAATTATCATGCAGGCCGTGATGGAAATCATCAAACCCTTTACTCAGCTGCTTTCCTGGCTTTGTGCTTTGAAGCTTCTGTCAGCTATTTTTAGCCCGTCTGCAGTATCTTCTCATCACTGGAGTTACGTGTTGGGCAATTACCTCATGCTCTGAAGAGAACAGGGTGGTTCGAACGAAAGAAGAGCAGCTGTCTCATTTTCGTTCACTGCAAACGTTCCTCTGGGTCGTCTGGTAGCTGGGGAGAGCAAAGAGAGTTTCCAAAGGAATGAAGGACAGTGGGAGGAAGTGCACTTCTCCACCAGCCTCACAGCTGAAACATTACTGATTTAACAGAATGTGAGTCTGAGCAAATTTAGGAGTGAAGATCTCCTGTAACTATAATGAGCACAGCAGTGCAGGATGAACATTTTAAATGAGATTTAGAGTCTGGAGAACGCCAACCACCCAGCTGTAAACAAAACTATAACACACTACGCAACTACAGGTAAACCGTCCATAAGCAAACTGGAATAATTAATTGGACTGTGCGCTTCACGTAATAAACTATCCCATACAAATAATCAGGTCAATCATAAAGTCTCGCTCCTCAAGCTGAGACAAGAAACTTCCACGTTTTCCAGGCGTAATAATGGCTGTTAAAATCTTAATTCATGATGCCATCGGGTTGCTCATGTCAGCATTCAACTGGTGATTAAATAGCTTATTTCTGCTGTGATGCTGATGCTTTTTCATGGCTTAATGGAAGATCAGAAAACTAGCCTATTTGAATTTTCCTCCATCCATTTTTCTCATTCGCGTTTACGCCTCTTGTCTGCTCTGTCTGGAATTTTTTACATCTTAAAGGTCTCGGTATAATGAATAACACATGAGCTTTAGTTCTACTTTAATCATTATTTTGAAAAAGATGAAAAAAGGGACCAAACTACTCTTTTCCAAATGCAACTTCTAAATTACAAAGAATTGTGGAAGAAAGCAATTACAACCACACAACCGCTAGTTACTCCAGGTGGAATATTTTTGCAATTAGTGCATTAGTGGATAAAGTGTTGCGATTAGTAACTGCAATTAGTTTCCAATTAGTGAATAAACTCCAGGATTCAAAAGTTTAAATGACAAAAAAACAAAGTAACATTTTTATTGGTGCTAATGTCTCTCTGATCCCACCGGCTCTGTTAGATGAACATTCTTTTGTTTGTCTTTTAAATTCAGAAAATGACACAAGCTACGTCCATACTGCGGTTTCCCACAAGCAAGCGTGTAAGTGTCCCACCAGGCTACATTCCCGACAAGGATAATCTGATTTTAAAGTGTAATTGGTTTAATGCAGAGAATTCTTAGAGTCTGTGTGTGTGTGTGTGTGTGTGTGTGTGTGTGTGTGTGTGTGTGTGTGTGACTATAGTTAGTCTTCCAAAATACTGTTATTTCTGCACCTCAGATACTTTGCATACGTCCTCTGCATACTATTACTATGTCCTCGGCATACTATTACTGGATTTGATACACAGCCATTCACATACTTAGAGTCAACACAAATACAACATAAAACCTGCAAATGTTGTTGCCTGCTCATGAATTGGGAGATAAAACACATGAGAGGTCTGTTCTCTTCTCAGAAGGCTATAACAGAACAACCCAAGATATGTTGCCAGGTTGAGCCATATAATGGTCTGGGGTCATAGAGTTTGTTTTATGGTAACGCTTGCTAGCTGCACTGCAGCTTGTTAAATTTGATGTTCAAAGTGTAACAAACAAGGGGTCACGCCCTGTCAAAATCTGCATTGTCAACACAAATCCACTCTGTGAACTTTCACACTGATAAAGTAAGATAAAAGACCACACAACAGTAAATAACTCACAGTTGGGCATTTATTTACACGGTCCAATAAACGTAAGATGTGGGAAGTCTGTGTACCAATATCTCCTGCTCTTGGAGAGATTTTAAATGAGTACAAATGTGTTGTAGCTCTACATCCTTACTATTTTTAAAATAACTTATTAAGTCTGTCTTGGCTAATTAAGTAGTGATGTTGATTTGGTAATTTCCAGTTAAACTGCTGAAATTAATAAAACTTAAAGGAACAGTTAACAAAATAGTTAATAAACCCAATTTTCTTACTGTCATGGATTTTCGAAACCCCCAAAAAAGTTATTTATAGGAGAACGTGGAGGCAGCTCATTTCATACAGTTAAAAAGAATGGCGACCACAGCTGTTAAACAAATTTTCAGTGAAAAATTTCTTACACAAAGTTTTCATGTGGCTTCAGAAAACTTACAAGTTATACAAGTTGCATGTTTAGCTACTAATAATATTCGTTCAACAGCACTTAGTCCCCATTCACTTCCATTATATGGAAAAGAGCAGTTCTGCTAAACATGTTCAATGAAAACGTGTACAGAACATTGTATCATTTAATCTGTGGAACAAACTATCCCTTCACACAATGTGGCACAAATGCTCAGTGTCTGTAGTGAGGAATTGTATTGAATTGTATTGCAGTTATCCTCTCTGAGCAGAGTCATTCTGCTAGCATTAGAGCTTAGCAGGCCTTAACAATATGTGAGGTGGTGTGGGCCACACAAAGTGAATTTGCATGATTAAATGAGGACGTTCACCTGCATATGCCAGCCCGTATTTTTCCCATCACACCCATTTTGTGCTTATTTACAGCCTGCGGCCGGCTGCGATAAATTCAGTTTTCCAGAGGAGCAGATTCCCTACTGAATACTGAATGAAGGCTGTATTTGTGTTCTTATTCTTTTAAATTTTTAAGAAAAACTTAAATAACTATTTAATGTAGAATATATAATGTTTATATAAGGTGTATTGTAATGTACAGAAACTGCATCTTATTCTATACTTTACCCTTTTCTCAATAAATAACAGAAGAATGATGTTCAAAAGCTCACAGAGGTGAGAGAGACACTGGCTGTATTCCAGAGCTGATAAATACCTTCACAGCGTTTATGATTTAAGTTCAAATCACTGTATACCCTAAACATGACATCAGTGTTAATTCTTTCAAACATGACGAAACGGCTAATGCTAAAGTTCATCGTTCTGATGTAACCACAGGCTGTTCTACTAAGTATCAAATATCACAGCCATGAGGCTTTAAAAAGGTCAGTCTTCACTCCAGGCACACAGTTCTGCTCTTACACAAACACTGAAGCTTTCCCTTATGCTAAATATTGGCATGCCAATATTAACATTAATATCAGATTACTAGAGAACTACATGAGAGAGAGAGTGAGAAAGAATACCTTAGAATAATAAAAGGGCAAAAGTTTGCAAGAGCCTATTTTTAGCCTTTGGTTTGGTTTTAGGAACCTTTGCCAACAACTCCAACTGGGGTTGGATGTGATTTCTCATGCTTTTGATTATAATACTGGCAATGTTTTTGTCCAGCAGATGAGTAATGAGTCTCTTCAGCCTTTAAATGCCTTAAAAACACAGCCGAGACTGATCAGAATTCTGCACTGCTGAAAGCAGGAAAATTTAGGCATTAGAACCTAATCCATGTCTGCTGGCTTTGCTTCCTGCCACAGTTTTCTATTGTTTGTTTGTGTGTTTTGTAACTTCACAAGGCAAGTTCCCAATGTCGTGCTATGCAAATGTTCTTCTGTCAGCAGCATTTAAGCTGAAGAAATTCTTTAATTCAGAAATTCTAAAGGTTTAAATCAAATCTCAAAAAACAAACGTTCTGTTTGCCTCAAGCACAAACACGGGTAAATACTACATTTTGTTTATGTAAATAGCAATATGTGTGGCATGTTTTATTAATGAAAATTCCACTGGTGGAATATATATACATCATATGCATAAATATGATGTTTTGCCATATAAACGGACATTAAATAACTGTATTATCTACAAATAAACAAACTTTTTGGGGCCTCTGTATTACATGTTTACCTTTGACACCATCACTAATGAATGAAACGACCTGACTGCTGTTTTGCATCTGTTCATTATGATTACGTGCAGTTTGTACAGTAAGACATCATCAGAAACACAAACATAATTATGTGAATCTTTATGCACCTGTCAGGCAGATTTATGGGCCTTGATTTATTCACACAAGCTGTTGGTGGAAAGCATCTTCTTGTCTTCAGGGGTCTGGGAATATCACGACTGAAAGTCTGTGGGTGGATCTTTAGTCTTTCCTCTCGTTCTTCAGACCTGTAAGCGCTTTATGTGCGATCGACGTTCTAGTCTCATGACCTTTCGACAGATTCAGACATACCTGTGAATGAGACGCACATTGATTCTTTAGCAGAGCACTTCCATTAAAAGAACCTCCAGCACATGTGATTATGAGGGAGAACCGTCAGTTCCTGCTTCAGCAGAGATGATGAATCTCCTGCAACAGGAGAGCAACGGCGTGTCCGTGTCTGACCTCATCTATTAAAAATAATATCGTCATATGTCATTATTAATGCATTCAACTAAATGCCACTTTCTACAAATACAATACAGTTTAAAAGCATCTAAGAATTAAACTCATACAATAATGTCATTGTTAGCTAAAGCTGCAATCCACAGCAGATCCATGTTGACATGCTTCTCATTTTTAAGACTTGACTACTTTTAGCTCCAAATCCTTTGTGATTATAGGCTCTGGTTTCCTAGTATGATGCATGTGAAAGTAATTCTCAAATAATGCTGGGGTCCAGTAACATTAATCATCAGGCTGTGCACAAACTTGTGGAGTCAACAGGGGGACTGTCATAGAAATTTGTCTTCCTATGTTGTCTCAGTAGGAAATGTCCATCTCTGTGCAGAAAAAAAATGCATCTTGGATTCTTGCAATGAGTCAAATATAAGAAATGTCACTAGATTTTTACTCCAATTGTTATGAAGACAGTAAAATTTTGCATTGCATTTGAATAAAAAAGCACTATACTAGTCTCAGAGTCTACTGTTCATACAATCAAATTAAAATACAATGTAAATAAAAAATCATTACAACTCAAAGTTTTGTGCATAAACACTAAAGGCCAGACATTTACTATAAGCAGCAGAAAGAGCTAAAAGCTTTCTGTCTGCCCTCTCTTGCTCTTGTACACTGTAGTTTACTGCTCTTGTAGTGCACAGCAGACTACAATCATTCTGGTTTCTCACAGAGTACAGGCCACGTTTTTGGAAGGCACAAGCTGGAAGCTCTACCTTGATTTGTAAGAGCTATTCTACAGGAAATCTGATGAGTTTAAATCTCTCTTTTCTGGAACTCACAGGCAGTAATTGAAGTCATTCTCTGGTGCAGCCAATGGCCTGTAAGTATGTTTCCTGGATACCAATCTCTCCTGTTCCAACCTTAATAAACCAACCTCAAATCTGACAAATGTGGAGGGAGAATGTGCTGTATTACAGCCACCTTATTGGAATATCTCCTACAATATGTATGACTAGTTACTCTTGCAAAAACACATTTCATTTCTATTCTTTGTAATTGATTTTAGTGATTTTATAGGTTGGGTCCATATGCTTGTACTGATGAGGTCAGAAAGTCTTTGGACTAGCCCAGCTGCCACTTCATTAATCTCTGGGTCACTTTCTCACACAAACACAGAGTTAATAAACCCATTCACACCCGTTCACAGCCTCTCATTCTCTGTCCTGCCATTCAGGTTTATCATCAATGACCTGTTGGAGTGTGAATAGAATCAGATCAGGTCAAATATATTGTTAACTTGAATCAGAATTTCTGTCGCACATGTTGCTGCTACTTATTATGATCATTGCTGTGCATGTTTAAATTTCATTTAAAATAAAAATGATTTAGAACAAGGCAAACAAGTCTATGCAATCTAATGTTTCAGGTCACAAGCGCAAAGGAAAAAAATGGCATTCAAATGTTTGGTTATTGTTCAGAAGTGTTTGATCACGATTTCATGTTTTAAACTATTCTTACACTCAATAAATTGAGCCAGAAATTCAGTCAGTATTGAGGGCGGATGAGGCAGAACTTCTGTCCCTGTCCCCCTCACTTCTAAAAATGACGGTTACACCCCGTACAGAATGATCATAATATTTCATCAACAAATATCACCAATAAATCACCAAACCCACTTACTTTACAACCCTTCCCTGCACACACCTGTCATACACACAGTGATTTAAAGAACAGGGCCGGGCTTCAGAATGATATTGTGCAGTTATCATAAAAGCTAGTTGAGTTTATAATAATGAGAGTAAATGAGAGATGTTTCCCTTTTTTTACTCTTTAATGTTGCTCCTACAAAGCACTATAGCTTTTTGACTTATGACTATTCTAAAAGTCTTCTTTAAATAAATCGTTTTCATAGCTGTTTTTTTGTTGCAAGTTTACAAAAAGACAAAAGAAAAATGCAGTTCAAATTTTTCTTCCCCACTCCTCAAAAATGTGAAACCCATTAGATCAGGCTAATTAAATTATATACTACAATAACCAATTAACCAAAACACTACAAACATGCAACTTCAGTGGTATCAGAGCACTACACTGTGATGAGCTAGTTAATAGAATAATTGCCATTTAAGACCTAAAACAACAATCTTGGCCATATAATGTTGTGACTTTCCTCCACACGAGGAACACACACCTGTTCTCTATAATCTCTGCTTCAATATTCACACTGTATTGATAAAATAATAGACATTTGAAGAACTCATTGGTCTGAATATATGCTTAAACGCTCAGTGCAGAAAACTTCTTGCCTTTCAGCATCAATTCAACATTACAAACCCAAAATATCTAACTGTGATTTAAAAAGGACTCAGAGATAAAGGGCAATTTAATCTTGCTGTTTACATGCCTAATGGTCTAAACTGTCTCTGTATATAATCCACACAATATACAGAACTTACAATCCATGACAGACTTTAAAATGTTGTGTAATAATGGCAACAGGAAACCTGATTCCACATGATTCATTTTGCTTTGGTTTACCACATATTTGATTCTTAATTGGGCTCTAATGTTATTAATAATAATTATTATTATTATTAAATTTGTGGAGTTGGATGGGATATCTGTGATTATGTCACTTTTTTATTCTGAGGTTTTTCCAACCTAAACCAACGTCATCCACCTGTACTGTAGTGCACTTGTTACCATGGTGATAAACTCTGCATGGAATAGCAGGATACTGAAGACATGCTGTCCTGACATTTGTTCTCTATAGCAAATCTTCTTTAACATTCTACTGTGATCACTGTCTGTGTACAAATATAAGCATCAGACCCTTTCATGTAAAACACTGTAACATACAGTATCAGCTACGGTATACATTTCAGACATTCACCAGAGATAAATAAATCAAGGCACCAAGATTTTATTTGACAAAGGGATTTTGGTCAGTTGAGAACATCACCACACATTGACAGAGTCCAATGATCTACGCAGTCTCATTTAAAAGGATCTATACTTTATCATTAAAGCACTTGAGTTCTCACAAATTGTCAATACTCATCGGCTTGCCAATCTTCCATCCAAATACCAGAAAGCAAACATCTCATAAATCTGCTATCAAATCCATTTAACCTGAACACATTCTGCCCCTCTGGAGTGTCCCGTGTGCAACAGTGAGCTCCACACTGCGTCTCTGTTTGGCCTGAGAGCTGTTTTGGCCATATAAGGATTAAACCTGATTACACAAGCAGCTGACAAAGCAGTTTGAGGAGGTCAAACCCAAGTAAACAACAGTCAACTGTTCAACGGCTCGATAAAGGCAAACAGGAAGAAAGAAGCATTGTTTCTGAAACACACAGTCCAGGCATGAAATAAAAGTCAATACTGTGACTTTATAATCATGCAAAACACAATCATTTTAAGATGAAGAGCTACAATACCAAGCACATACATCAGCATACCTTCCACAGCGTGTATATATACACACATTCTCAAATTTAAATGCTGAGACTACGCTGAGCTATGCTGAGACAGACAGAGGGATAGACAGACAGAGATAGACAGACACAAACAAAGACAGATAGACACATACAAACAGACTTACAGACAGACAGACACAGACATACAGACAGACA
>JAZGTK010001576.1:13616-28109 GCA_036877625.1 Ambastaia sidthimunki | reverse complement strand
GCTGTTCATAACATTATGAGCATAAATCAACTTTTTCAGAGGTTAAGATGGAAAGGCCAGGGATCAGTTGAATTATGAAAATGCATGGCTAAAGAGGTGTGTTCTTATTGTGTTCGATTGCTCCCCGGGCGCTGCAGGGATAGCTGCCCACTGCTTCGGGTGTGTGTTTGTTCACGACTTGCAGTGTGTGTTCACTCCTCACCAGTGATGGGTTAATGCAGAGGTCACATTTCGGTTATGGGTAAAAAACATGTCACTTTCACTTTTCTTTCACTTAGTCTAGATTTAAACTGCAAGAGCGTGTCTGAGCCCTGAACAGCATCTGGAAGATTATTCCAGAGTTTAGGAGCCAAATGTGAAAAAGCTCTGACACCTTTAGTGGACTTATTGATTCTAGGCACAACCAGAAGTCCAGAGTTTTGGGAGTGTAAAGCATGTATTGGCTTGTAGCGAGAGAGAAGATCAGTGAAGTATTTAGGGGCTATCCCATTTAAGGCTTTATAGGTTAGCAGTAATATCTTATAAGTAATGCGGAATTTGACAGGCAGCCAGTGTAAGGATGACAGTATTGGGGTTATATGATCATATTTCTTTGACCTGGTAAGGACTCTAGCTGCAGCGTTTTGGACTAACTGTAGCCAGTTTATTACAACAGCCACCTCAGAATGCACTACAATAGTCCAGTCTGGAGGTCATAAAAGCATGAACAAGCTTTTCTGCATCAGAACTAGATAAGATGTTACGCAGAAGGCAGTTTTAGTAATGTATGCCACATGACTTTCCAATGACAAATTACTAATATGATGCCCAAGTTTTTAACAGTGTTAGATGAGGTAACATTTCATCCTTCTAATTTGAAATTGTAGTCAGAGAGGGGGTCTGTTTACTTGAGTTTGGCCCAATAAGTAATATCTCCGTTTTGTTTGAATTTAAAAGAAGAAAATTACATGTCATCCAATATTTTATGTCTCTAAAACAGTCTGAAAGTGTCGCTATGGAAGTAATATCATCTGGTCTTGATGTAATATATAGTTGAGTATCTTCTGCGTAACAATGGACATTTATCCCATGACTTCTAATTATATTTTTTCAAGGGCAGCATGTATAATGTGAATAGCAGAGGGCCTAAAATAGACCCTTTTGTGGCGGGATTAATAAAAAGAATAATCTTTACTGGTTAAATACCTTGATCGCTAAGCATCAGTTACATTGAGCTCTTCCATGAATATATTTAATTCACTAGGAGGGTGCACGACATCGCCAGACCTGAAGATTTGTCAAGGACTGGATTACATACTTGATTAAAATCACCTCAAATTATTAAATAATACTCTTTAAAATCTAATAATCTTTTTGACAAAAGTGATATGATCATTTGGATCATAAAGGCATGTTATGCAAAACGTATTAATATTAATGACCACACATACATAAGCCATTTGACTCACATTATCAGGCCTGATATGTTCGATATGAGCCCTAAATTTTCTATTAAAGAAAATTAGCACTCCTTCAGTTTTATTGTTTGCAGACGAATATGTAACAGATCTGTAATGTCTGTTTTGAAAAAGATGAACATCCTTCTGTCTTAGATGCGTTTCTTGTATTAATGCTATAGTTACCTTATGCTGCTTAAGATAATGTAAACATTTTGCCCTTTTTACTTTAGGATTCAGGCCTCGAACATTCCATGACATCAGCACTAAGTCAGACACTCTGGTTCTTGTAGTGGAGAAATAAACGGATATATTTGCCTACTAACATGATACTGCATAAAACAAAACCAAACAGACACTTTCAAGTTCAAAACACAAAATATCATCTCTGACAAACGCCCAGCCAGGAGCAATATGTACCTTAAAATGAACCCTGTTAACCGTTAACAACTGGGGAGGCATTACTTGCCTTTCTCTGTCTTTGGCTAAACTCACAAATACCACAAATTCTTCATGACAGCGATGCAACCGTCCCAAGCCCCTCTAACCCAGATCACTACATCAAACTGCTTATGTTGACGGACAATTCACAAATCGATCAAAATAACTGCGATCGGAAAACTCTGGCCAGCTGATAATACCAAGAATCTCAAAATCAAGCGCGGGTGGTAGATCTTTTTCATATTTGGTGCCCAAACTCTGGAACAGTCTACCCAGTGTTGTCCGAGAGGCAGATACATTATGTCAGTTATGAGGGACTATGATGGACTTTAATGGACTATTATGGACTATGATGGACTACTATCGCTACTACCAGCACTATGTTTATATCCAGGAAGGTTACAAATTGCAGCTTTAACGTGCCAGAGGAGAACTGGCCCTCCCAGCTAAGTCTGGTTTCTCCCAAGGTTTTTTCTCCATCTATACATCACAGGAGTTTTGCTGGCCACTGTCGCCCTGTTGGCTTGCTTACTGGGAGACTGCTGACATATACTTAGCTTAGGATTCTGTAATCATTCAATCAATGTAATCATTCTCACATTGTATATTACATACATGTATGTATTTAGTTTTGTGTATTGTGTGTATTTCATGGTGTTATTGCAAATCCTTCATATTCTTGTTCAATAAGAATTGCAAATAATATTTGCAATAATACCATATATTGTGTAGAATGCCTGAATTTTTATTTATTTTTTCCAGTTTGTTTATTGATTTCTAAATTTATCTTAGTATTTTGTGTAAAGCTGCTTTGAAGCAATGTAACATTGTAAAAAGCGTTATATAAATAAAACTGAATTGAGAATTTTTAAAATATTGGTTCATGTATCACCAGAGTTTAATCAGTCACGGCGCATGATTATTCTCTGTGTTAGCAAGAATATCAAAGCTGTTACCGTGTTCCCGGTCTTCTCTGTCGGCATTCTGCTTACCGCCGAGAAACATTTCTGCATCCCATGGCGAGTAAAACTCATGAATCTCACCACCATCCTCTCTCACCTTTAACCCTCTGGGGTCTGAGGAGATTTTGGGGCCCTTGAGATGTTTTGACATGCCCTGACATTTGTGCTCATTTCAGCACTTATACTTCTGGCCAACATGTATTTTTTTTTGTATTTATCACAAACTTTGCTACAATATTATGTGAGCAAGATGGATGTACATGTTTGCATTATTTAGAAAAAACATTCTGTGTGGTTAGTATGGAAAAAACATGCAGCTGAAATAAGGTCATAAGACACATACTGAATAGTCCTGATGAATTCTTTTGAGTAATTAGTCTTTGTAGGCTAGAATATTTACTTCAAAATGATGTGAGAATCTTTCTGACTGTTCATTCACAAGCAACAATATAATGTTTTAAATTTTGGAAGTCAGTTTTTGTGCCAACATTGCTTTATGCATGGGAGTGTTAATTACCATGAATATTTATTTAATTCACACCAGGGGAGACAAAAGACACTCCCCCAATGGCTAATGTTCCCCCATCATGGCTAATTTTCCCCCATCAAGATGTGAGTGCTGTGAGGCAGACTAAAGAATGTGAGAATGCTCAGATTTTCATCTGTTTTATTTTAATTCCTCTGTGTAAAAGTGTTGTGCCTTGCAGGACCACAGTGCTACATATGTGAAGATATATGAAACATATAACCTATATAATTCTACATAACGTACTAGATACAAGAAAAGCAATTGTGTCCATTATACACAGGAAGAGAGACGAGAGTATTACAGAAGCTGGATGTTTTGTATGGCGCTGGTGAGGTTGGCTGCCATCACGACTGCTCCGACTGCTCTGAGTTTTCAGCTTTGCCCAACACCTGTTCATGTTATAGTTAGACAGAGACCTGGAGAAGCCTACAACCCACAGTGTCTTACAACCCAGAGGTAAGTGCCTTACCAACTGTAAAATATGGAGGAGGGTCAGTGATGATCTGGGGGTGCATCATCAAGGCTGGATTTATCTTTGTGAAGGGCGCATGAATCAAGCCAAGTTCAGGGATTTGGCCAGCCCAATCTCCAGATCTGAACCCTATTAAAAACCTCTGGAAGATGGATGGTCACAAATCATTAAGCAAAGTGGAGCTGTTTGCTTTTTGCAAAAAGAGTGGTATAAAGTTACCCAACAGCAATGTGAAAAACTGGTGGACAGCATGCCAAAATGTATAAAAGCTGTAATTGCAAATCGGGGTTATTCCACCAAATACTGACACCAATACATGCACCTGTAAGAAAAACAACTGAAACTGATTATTTTGCAGTGGCTGTATATGCAGGATCAGGTCTAACAATTACACTATCACTCAACTTCTTCATTTGCTCAATTTTTAAATAATCTCACCATACAAACCTATTTCAAAAGCACATCTCCCCACAGTTAAAAAAGTTTTTGCAGACGCTGTTTAATTCCAGGATTTATTCCCAAGCATAAAACTGACACAATCGTTCTGGTCGTTTGCAATCTTTTATTTGTGAACTTTTTCCAGCTTTGGCCATTTAAACGTCGCCACGCGCATCTTCTGTTCACGCGTTTGAGCACCAAATTCCTTTATCCCACAAAATGAGCCGAGCTTTTGGATAGTTTTCTGCCACTGTCGCCCTGTTGGCTTGCTTACTGGGAGACTGCTGACATATACTTAGCTTAGGATTCTGTAATCATTCAATCAATGTAATCATTCTCACATTGTATATTACATACATGTATGTATTTAGTTTTGTGTATTGTGTGTATTTCATGGTGTTATTGCAAATCCTTCATATTCTTGTTCAATAAGAATTGCAAATAATATTTGCAATAATACCATATATTGTGTAGAATGCCTGAATTTTTATTTTTTCCAATTTACTTATTTCTAAATTTATCTTAGTACTTTGTGTAAAGTTGCTTTAAAGCAATGTAACATTGTAAATAGCTCTATATAAATAAAACTGAATTAAATTGAATTTCCTTATTTCGTTTCTACGTAGCATTTAAAATTTAGATTCAGATTTTCCACATATTTATTTAATACCGTTAAGACCAGAGTAACGAATCAAGCATATTTTTATATGCACGATCCGTTTATTGTTGGTTCTGTTCCTTTTTTTTCAAAACTGCCCAACTGCCGACGGGGCTTACCAGTCCGGCACCATGAGCTTTCCGAGCTCCTGACGGATGCTGCGAGAGCCCTTCCGGTCGAGCAATGTAGTACACAAATGCCTTTGTGCTGGTCTTACTAACTTCACCTTTTGGGGGTGGTTTCCTCTGGGGGCTGTCCGGCAATTATTCAGCATCTTTGGGGGAGTACTCTGGGTTCGGGTCAAATTCCGAGCTAAAGTGATAGCTGCCCACTGCTCCGGGTGTGTGTGTGTTCATGACTTGCAGTGTGTGTTCACCAGTGATGAGTTAAATGCAGAGGTCACATTTCGGGTATGGGTCACCATATCTGACAAAACTTTAACTTACCAGCAGAGCACTTTGCTTCGGTTGGTTATCAGACAGGCTGCAACTGATCTCACTTTCTCACCCTTTTTGCCCCTCCCCCCTTTGCCCCACATATCTTAGAGTGTTTACATAGGTCTTTTTTTATGAAGAAGGCCAGACAATTTGGGCAGAGAAAGTCAGAGGTCTTTTCGAGGGGTCTCTGACTTTTCTGAATGAAGATCATCATCAGTAGACTCCCCCACTGAAGGAACAAAGACTGAGTCACTGCTCTTATCTACATCATTTGAGTCCTTGTTGCCTTGGTTCAACTGCTTTTGTTAAAATTGTTTTTGTTAGTGTTCACAATCCTTTTATTTAGGAAAGACCACAATGGTTAAAAATAGATATTGGTTAAAAAATAAATCACTCCATAGTCTATATGTTTCCCCACAGCCAAAACACTTTCAATCCACATGAGAATGAAATATAAAATAGCCGCAGATGAGGATGAGTAAATGATCATTTTCATTTTTTAGGTGAACTATTCATTTAATGTTAACTTTTCAAATTAAAGGGGTGATGTATTGAGAAGTCAATTGTCCTTGATCTTTTGACACAGTCACTGTCTATGAAAACTTCCTTAAGGTGTGATCACATTTACTATTGCTCAGCAAAAACCATGAATAAAATATGGGAGCAATGACAACAACAAAAACATCCATTCTGCCAAAACAAATTATTCTGCCAGTAAGCATACAAACCAATCCTAAATAACTGCTTTCCAAACATCTGGTCTGTTAACTGTCTGGCTAGACCCTAGCAGCAGTGTAATGAAATGAATAAGCCATATCTCAGCATTAGAACGTGTGGGTGGGCTTATTTGACTTGGGCTGTCAGTAGGCTTTAGGTATTGCCCTGGCAACTTCCTAGCCACACTCTAGCTAGCATCATGCTAATGTATGCTGAATAATGCTAGCATTATGCTAATTCATGTTAAAACATGTAAAACTTTATCAACATCAGACAAGCTAAAATGATGTGCACAAACAGTGATGCGTCTTTTAACATGCATCCTTCAAGCTATAACTTTTACCTTTTGTCCTCAAACTTTACTATCTAGTGTTTGTAATGTGATTACTGGCCAAATCATTTGAAACAAAAACATCATAAAACATGTCTATATTAACAGGTGCCCACCACACATTTACACATGCTCTAGGGAAGGGTTGAAGGGTTAGTGTCACTCACACTTGTGTATTTTCACACCTGTATCATTTTCTTTCATCTGCAGAAGACAAAACATGGTGTTAAAGAATCCACTTGCATTGAATGAACAGTAAAAAATAATTTTCAAAATATTCTTTTGTGTTCCACACAAGAGTACAGTCATACGTGTTTTTAAAAAAACATACAATGACCTGTTTAAATCATATATTATAAACAAAAATCCTTAACTATAACCTCTATACAAATGTCCTGGAGAAAACCAAGGGTGTAGTTCTGTCTGTCTTCCTCATCTTTCTTCTGTCTGTCAGCTTATGCATGATATTATACGGTTGTTAGGGTGCTCTAAATGGTTGCTAGCTTATGGCTAGGAAGATGCTAATTTCAATAGTTCCTCAGCAATACCTGAAGTCTACTGACATATCTGTCATTTGGGACATTTGAATAAGAGGCTCATACCTATCTCAGTGGTCTATGACAGGGTAATGTAGACTGCCTACTAAAACAGTATGTACTTCTGAGACTATGCAACATTAAGTCAATTAACATGATAGATGACAGGTATCATATTAAGCAAGATATGATGTTCCAGCTTACATGCAGAGCAAATCTTAAAAACTAAAAATGTCTTCACACTGGTGCATTTACAAATAGATGTATATTACTAAATTATGGTAATTAAATAATAGGCTATAGCTAACCCCAAATTTGTCAGATACCCTTACTTACTGTTCATAGGCTCATGATCTAAACTAATTAGCTTTGTGTGTTTAGTTATGAGTGCATTCCTAAATTCAGTCAAAACATTAGTCTATAATAATGATTTGTTCAAAATATTGCTGCTGCTTTGGCTGTAAACAATTTTTTTTATTTAAAGAAAATTAAAAGGACCGACAAGAATACTATTAAAGTACCAGATGGATAAGCAGTATCGGTAAGAGAAGAAATACCATTAAAATCTTAACAATACCCATCCCTAATGAGAAAGTCTTTTCAGTGCTGGATGGACCACATGGACTGGCAGCGAACATCTGTGAAGAAGATGATGATCTAGTAAGTGAGGTGATGGTGCTTGGTGACAGAAGATGTTAATTGCTAATTGTTAATTCAGTGGGTTCCTGTTAGATTTGTTGACATTGTTGGTCTGGCCTTCTGTCACATAGTGACCCAGACTGAAAGACCAGGACTACACAAGGTAAGTTTACTGAATCACAGGAGTTTAACAGGCGAGGAAACATTAGCAGATGAACCAGACAGATGACTAACTGAGATTGTCTTCAATGGGTTGATGGAGCACACACGCAAGAAGTAACAGGTAACATCAAAGAAAAGGTAAGCAGCAGGTACGAGCTTCGGAACAGAGGCCAGACAATAACTGTGTGTGTGTGTGCTCGATTTATAGTGCTGCTGATGAGGTGACAATGAGCTGCCTTTATGAACAACCAGATCTGCTGCTCTAAATCCAGGGTCCAGTTCACATCAGTCGACCTCTGAAGGATTCAGTGCTCAGTCCCCTTCTTCTCTCAATATTTCTTCTGTTTGTGATGATGTAATGACAGCTTCACCTGTTATTCCAGCCTGATGACCACCACCTTCTCTGCTGCTATCTCTGCTTGCCTATTAGACATATTAACCTGGATGAAGGAATGGCACTGTTAGCTCAACTTTGCTGCTGAGCTCCTGGTAATCTCTGCTAACACTAATATTAACTAGGTCTAAAAGAAATCTAGGAGTAGTGCTTGATGCAGGGCTGCTGCTAGAATTAATGTGACCCAGGACAAAACTACAGGGGTGGAACCTGGTCACAGTATAACCAGTAGTGTAAAGACATGTTTATTGTTGAGAGCCCCATAACTTTAAGGAAACCGTCTGTTAATCAAGCTCATATTCTCAACTTGGCCTTGTGCACTGTTTGTATTGTCATGATTCTTATGATAAATTGCTTTCATCATTGGTCACTTTGAATGAAAGTATAAATAAACGTTTTTTTAAGGTAAACCATAAAATACCCAATGCATACCATAAACAAAGTCAGAGAGCTCTTGAAAGTTTCCGACAGATTTTAGGTCTCTATTAAGGTCTCTATTACTTTGGTTGGGAAAAAGTTTTTCACTGCATGACATTTCATGAGGTCACAGTTTAAGTTGTTACTTATATCTTGGCTGATGAGTGGAGCACCTCAGAGGTGTTAGGGAACATATTAATTCACATAATTAGATTTTGCTATAGCTTTTATAAGGCATAGCTTAGTGGAGGCTGGGTAGCAAAATTGAGTTGAGACTAGAAAGTTTTCTGGCAGCTGATTAGGAATTGGCTTTGTTGCTAATACTTGCTAGGCCAGGTTGTAAAACCATACAATGTAGTTAAATGCTTATCAGATAGTTATCTGATAGTTAATAGTTATCTGTTAAGTATGCCTGATTATCACAAAGGTAAAGGTTTGTCACACACTAGATCACATCCTAGGTGCCACCTCCTGTGTCTTATGGTTATCGCTTTGGATAAAAGCATCTGCCAAATGATTAAATGTAAATGTGTTCCTATACATGGCATAATAGAAGGATGTTTTCTTCTTATTTTTCTTCCGTACAAAGCCACAGTCTGACATGGCACAGTACCAGAACCTTTGCTTTTCACCTTGTACAAAGTCAGGGATGTCTTGAAAATGTTTTTATTATTGGACCGAAAACTGAATAATATGTGCTTTGTGGCAGGATGCATCATCCTGCTAAAAGGGAACACCACTGAACACCATAAAGGTGTGTATGTGGTCTTCAACAATGTTTAGGTAGGTAGCATGTCAAATTAAGTCCACTTGGCTGACCCAGGATTTTTCTAAAGGAACCCTGCTCAGAGCATCACACTACCTCCACTGGCTTGTCAACCCACAGTTTTCCTTATATCATCACTTCTTCACACTTCAATGTACAGACCAGATACGTTGGACCAGACCTTCTTCCACTGCTCCAAGTTCCAGTTTCGACGCTCACATGCTTACTGTAGGTGCTTCTGTCAGTGGGCAAGGGTCATCATTGGCACTCTGTGCGAAGCACTGTTGTTGATTTCTTCCATAACTAGTATTAAAATGTTGACTTGTGGCACAGTAGACCTTTCTGTTGGCTTGGACTAGACAGGATAGTCCTTGTTGCCCCTGAGCATCAATGAGCCTTGGGCAACCAACACCCCTGATGCTGACTTGTCTTTCCTCAGACCTCTGTTAATAAATTGTCATTACTGCTGACTGGGGAAAAACCCATAAGCCTTGCTTTAACAATGCATCCAACATGATTACAAGAATTGGTTATGATATTGGTTACCGTGACTAGTCAAAGTTTTGGCTGTCTATACTGTGTAGTTTCTAGAATAACTTTACTGTCTAAGGATGTCCAAAACTAATGAATCTGGTGAGATGGTGCCATAGGCTATCTTGTGCTTTACTTATTGTCTTTTGTTATGACCCTGGCCTTCCTCTCTTTGCTCTATGGTGCCAGATGGGGCAAATCAGCTGAAGTCCTCAAAGACAGATGTCCACGACTCTTGCTGAGATTTCTTTGTGAGGTAGGTGGTGTAAAGACCTAAACACTTTTAACCCCTTTCCATTGACATTAATCACAAATGCTGGAAATCTGTTTAAAAGATGTTCATAAATTACTAGTGGATTTAGTATATACTAGTAATCTAGTATAAATACATCCATTTCATTTTGTCTCTGTCAGTTCTTTAAAGTGTCTTTTTCAGTGTATCTGTCTTTGAGCGTCTCAAAAACAAATTGCTTTATAAGGCGAATCAAACAAGCATAGTCAAAAGTGAGATTTTTTATTGCAACAGCAGAGTATGTAACAGAAGCGTTTCTTTAGAATTTTTTTCAGAGTCTAAAATATCTCTGAATTTGTAAATGAACCAATTTGTATCTTGTGGGTAGCAATTGTAAGATTAAACAACTGTTACTAAGCAATAAAACACTATAAAGGTGTAAAAACATTTCAAGGCATTTGTAACAAACAGCATACTAAAATCAAGATATCCTTCATTTTACAGGCACTTGAAATTTAAAGTCATTTTATTTATATGTTTTTTTCCTCAACAGTCTACGAGTATGTATGAATTATATATATAAAAGGCTTAAAGGCTCATAAACATTATAAAAAGTAATATAAACAGTACCTTTCTGTACATTGAAAACAGGACCTTTTAAATAAATTAAGAGGTTCCCAGGACAATCCTTCTAAAATATGAAACTGGTCAGTGCATGATATGGCAAACACACTATTTCTTACTAACTCAGATTGAACAGATGTGACAGGACAAACAAACACTATTAAGAACAAAAACTCTTTTATCCTATTGTGAATTTAAACAAAAAAAAAAAGTTTATTGAATATTAAACAAGGGAAAAGAGGGTGGAAAATAAATTGAATTCCAAGTATTTGTTGTTGTTGGACGTAAGACACTTCAGTCTGAATTGTTGTGGCTGTTTTTCATGGCTGGTCTCTCTTACACTTTGCTCTCTGAAGGCAGCTCGCTGAGGGCCGTGACGATGTCGCTGAAGGACAGTCTGTCTTTGGGGCTAGAGGCCCAGCAGCGCACCATAAGCTTGAACATGCGAGACGGACACGCCTGAGGAGGAGTTGGTTTCAGCTTCCCATCCCGAAGAGCTGCAGAGAACAAACCAAAACCTCACAATGAAATCACATTTACTGTCATGTGCAGTGAAAAAGCATTTATCAAAGCATCAGAAACTGATCCATAACTAATGGAGCATCAGAAACTGATCCACGTGTCACAATGGTAACGCTTCTATTTTAAAAATCTGTGCTTTCTAGGGCCTGGGCAGCTGAGAAAGACTTTACTGTTTTCTTCAGAATTATTATTATTATTTAAAATGAAACAAGAAAAAAAGATGAAAATTTGTATGAATAACTTAATGCTTTAATGCTTAATTCTTTCAGCACCAGATGTTCCTGTAGCTCAATTGGTAGAGCACTGCGGTAGCAGCGCAAAGGTTGTGGGTTCGAAATGTGAATTAAATTTTAATAAAGTCATTTCAAACCTGTATGACTTATGCTTTTGAGAAACACAAAAGATATTTTAAATGTTTTAATGTTGGTAACCAAACAACATTGACTTCAATCCTAAAGTCAAAGGTTTGGAATGAGGGTGAGTAAGTAATGTAAAAATTTTCATTTTGGGGAGAACGATCCCTTTAACAGTAAGTTGAGGAGGGCCAAACTTCAGATAAAATGAAGATTAATTGTGAAGTATAAACTTCAGTTTTTAAGAGGTTACTTCATACCTTCTAGCACTTTGTCATCAGTGAGCTCAGCATATGGCATTTCTCCAAAGCTGAAAACCTCCCACATGAGGACTCCAAACGACCACACATCAGTCTTGGTGGAGAAATCGTCATCGAACACGGCTTCAGATGGCAGCCAGCGCAGGGGAATCCAGGACTGCCGGTAATGATAGTATTCACTGCGCATGGAAACACAAATAACCGCTGAAACAATCCCCACCGTCTCGCCACAAGGTCGAAGCACTCGGTAAACGTTACTGTTGGTTGTGATTTGTTTGGCTTGTTAATGAGACGTGCGCTGCTCAAAGCGATTTTCTTCAGTAATGTGTGTAAAAAGCATTTAGGTTCGATACACTGTGTGTTATGGTGACACTTAAGTTCAAGTGCAAGTTCATTTATAAAGTGCTTTTCACAATGGCACATTTCTTGCAAAGCATCTGTACAAATGACAATGAAAAATATTCAAGGAAACTTGAAAAAACTAAAACAATGTATTTATATATATATATATATGAAAAGTAAGATAATTGAAAATTGATTTATTAAACAATACTAATACAGTGTTTAAATGTTTCTCTAAGTAAATTGTCTAAGCTAGGGTTAGCAGACTCCCTGTAAGCAAGCCAACAGGGCAACAGTGGCAAGGAACCAAAACTCCAGTGATTAATAAATGAAGGAAAAAAACTTGTGAGAAACCAGGCTAAACAGGGAGGGCCAGTTCTCCTCTGGCATGCTAAAGCTGCAGTCCATAACCATGACAACAACAGGTTAAAAGAAAAGCAAGGCATTACATGAAGTGGTTTACATGTAAATGGTAGTACAGGTCTGATTAAGTGACAAAAGGTGTCAACAATGGATGAGGCCATAATGATAATGGTATAAAACAGGAGAGTTTGACATGGAAGGCGGTAATAGCATAAAGTTACTGATAGCAGCTCTAACAACAATCTACTGTTACATGACGGAATGTATGCTGATGATTAAAAAAAGTGTAAATGAGTGGTTTTAAATAGAATTAAATTGCAACCAAGCAGAGGAGCATTAAATAAACTATGTAAAAAGTAAGACCATCACTTCAAAGCCAGGCGTACACTTTTTGATTTGATTTTCGCCTGAATTTGAGCAGATTTTCTTAGTCGGACGAAATGTAAGCTTTGTCGTGCGTTCATTGTACAGTGGAAGCCGAGAGGTGATTAACCTGACCGGCAATCGGATGGGATGGTCAGATGAATTTCTGACATGAAATTTTGGTTGCCCCTCGTGAGGGTATCGCACAGTTGAAGCAGTCAAGTACGCAGCTCAATGATCGGACCGTATAATGTGAGCGAACAAAATTGTGAAATTTTGGCTTTATATCATAAGTGAGCGAGAGTTGGCATTTAATAAAGACCTTAGAGACATTGCACAGTGTATGCCCAGCTTTTGAGGAAATCAGTTCAGTGTTGGTGTGATACCTGTTATAGACGTCTTTGCTGAGACCCAGAGCAGACACTTTAACATGACGTTTGGAAGAGATGAGACAATTACGTGCAGCTAGATCTTTGTGGACGAAACGCTGGTTAGACAGATGCTCCATCCCCCGAGCCACCTGAAGACACACTGACACCTGCCGAAAGACAGCAAGAGATCTGTGTAAGTGTGTGTATGTGCACTTGTACATCTATTATGGGATAAATTTCCCTTAAGAATTACGGTCATTTTGAGAGTACCAGTGCCTTCATAAATGATGGAAGAAACTCCTGACTCTAACTTGCCACAACACCCGTGGCCTTATTTGCGAGATTTTTTTTTAAGTCGTTGAAAAGAAGAAAGAGTCCTTCATTTTCAGTTGCCTTCCCTGCCTGCCTTGGCCCTGTAACATTTCATCTTACAAGAATTCTCCTTCAAATCCAAGGAAACACATAGAGGTAAGCCATTTTCATTCTGGTGGTCATTTTTTATTGAGTAATCTACCAGTAGCTTGCAGAAAACGATTTTATTGTGTATGTTAAGTTAGTTGTTTTTACCGAAGTTTCCAGTTGTTGAAGCTGAGTGCTCTGGTATTGTGAAATGATATTCAATCGATGTTAATACTTTATGTTGGAATATAAATTCTATTTGGACCTAGTTTTGAATGCAGCATATGATGTTTAAACAGTTGGCAGGTGGAGTGGAATGCTCCTTATTAACCGAGATTGTTAGTTTTTTAAATGTTCAGCTTCAAAAGACTGATCTAAGCCTGTGCTGAAAATATTGTACTCTGTTGCTTACATCTATGACATGCTAAAACCACATGAAATATTTTTTATTTGTCAAAGGAAGGGAGACTGATCTCTGGATATGTAGTTCATTTTTTGAATGTATATATTTATTTGAATACATATTCCCACGTACCTATTTAACAGACCAAGGAATTTTTAACACAGCATTTCTGAACATACTATTTTTCGTTAGAAGGACCAAAATATTTATATTTGGACACCAAAACATTGTTATGTAAGAAAAAGCTAAAATGACCAGGGACATTATTATTAGCCCCCTATAAGAAATGACTATTTATTAAGTCATCGCACAAGCCACCTTTGTGCAGTGATGTGCTTTACCTTCACAGGTGATGTGCGTAAAGGTGATCAGGTGAAACAGGTGATCTCACTCAA
>JAZGTK010001576.1:0-13566 GCA_036877625.1 Ambastaia sidthimunki | reverse complement strand
GATTAAGCAGAATTAATAACAATTAATTAATGCATTCGTCCAGCGAAACATTCATAATTGTACTTAACTCTAAGAAATGTTATTTCCAGTGGCCTTTAGAAAACACACTTCTTACTGATAGACAGTGCTACTTCAGAGCATGTAACAAAATCGACAAGTTTAAGTGATGTTCGTTTGTGAGCAGTTAAACACAGAAACAATCACAAGTGGATACACAACAGTTTATTACTACACTAAGACAAACAAGACTAACTATAGACAAATAATCACTAGCACCACTTAGTGATCCAAAAGAGCATTAGGAAAACACAGGTTTCTGACCTATTGCCAATTTTACGATCAGCAACAGGGTGAAGGAGGTGATAAGATCTCTGGAGATGGCATGGTTTACTGGGACCCTTGGCCCCCCGGTGGGTAGTGTTGGTTACCCCCCACTCTCCAAGTCATATCTGAGGCTGTTACAATCCAGATGGCTCCTGACCCCCATGTGGCCTCAGGACCACACGCTACATAGGCATCTGCATGATGAAATAACTAGTAATGGATAAAACAATCCTTAAAAAATATCTTAATGGTGTTGTTCATTTAATGCATTTCTCTATAGTTATTAATTTGTACAAATCAAAATCAATTGTGTTTGTGACAGATAATAAAGGAGTGCACTAGTATTTACAAGGCTCATGACATTTTCGGCCTCGGCCACTGACCAGAACCAGATCTGGAGGTTGATTAGAGGTTCAGTTGAGTTTTTTTTTAAATCTGCGTCTTTAGGAAAGCTCATGCACTTGCCAAATCCTTTCTTGGACATGAATGCAATCTAGCATATCTACAGGAAATAATAATAAACACTAATAAACACTAGCAATAAACACGTTGGTTCTCACATCAAGTTCTACCTACTGAAAAAGGGATTTGTTATCTCAAGCACATGCGCTGAGCCAACCAGCAGCTTCTGTCATTCAGCGAAGTGCTCCGTGTGAAATTGTCTATTTATTGTTTGTCTGTCTTTAGCAAGTAGGATATTTAAATAATGCCTAAAGCTAAAGAAAAGACAAAGGGGGTAGAGCATAACACTCAACTTTTCATCCAGCATAGGCTCTGGTTATGCAGCAAGAAGTACAAACTCTCCTGAGGAAGAAGGCTATTGAGGTGATCCCTCCTTAGCAGAAAGAGTTAGGGCTCTATAGCCGTTTCTTCATTGTTCCCAAAAAGGATGGAGGGTTGCGTCCCATTTTAGATCTGCGTCTTTTGAACCGCTCAGTTATGAGACTGAAGTTCAAGATGCTTACTGTGAAACAGATTGTGTCCCAAATCAGGTCCGAGGACTGGTTTATCACAATAGATCTGGAAGATGCATATTTCATATACCTATCCTTCCTCAACACAGGAAGTTCCTGAGGTTTACTTTCAGGGGCAAAGCTTACCAATATCGGGTTCTTCCTTTCGGCCTAAAACTCTCACCCCGTACTTTCACAAAAAGTTGTGGATGCAGCGCTGCCTCCTCTGCGACACCAGGGCATCCGCATACTCAATTATATTGATGATTGGTTGATATTGGCTCACTCAAGGCGGGTGGTAGTTCGGCATCGAGATGTCGTTCTAAACCACATGAAACAGTTGGGGTTCAGACTGAACACCAAGAAAAGTGTGCTTATCCAGCACAGAGAACTACTTATCTGGGTGTAGTTTGGGATTCGACCACCATGCAGGCACATCTGTCTCCTGCTCGAGTAGGTTTGATCCTCAGTGCAGTCACAAGAGTCAAAGAAGACCAGTCACTTACTGTGAAGCAGTTTAACAACTGCTAGGTTTCATGGCAGCTGTGTCCAATGTGATTCCATTCAGCCTGCTGCACATTCAGCCTGAGGCCCTTACAGTGGTGGCTAAAAACCAAGGGGTTTTCCCTGACGGGAAGTCCTTCTGCAAATTCAAGGATACGCGGCGCTGCCTTCGGGCCTTAGATACATGGAAGAAACCTTGGTTCCTCACTCAGGGCCCGGTACTGGGAGCTCTTTGCCGCCGTGTCTCACTTACGACAGATGCATCCGGTTGGGGGGCGGTCATGACCGCCCTGCCCTTAGTCTGTGGAGAGGTCGCCACCTTTCTTGCCACATAAATTGTTTGGAGATGTTTGGAGCAGTATTCTACCCTCTCAGGCATTTTCCTCCCAGATCTGAGAAGACAGCATGCGTTAGTTTGCACGGACAACACAGCTGTGGTATCTTACATCAATCACCAAGGAGGTCTGCGCTCGCGCCCTCTTTACAAGTTGGCACACCAGATCCTTGTGTGGTCCCAGGGAAAGCTCCTCTTCCTGAGAGCAGCTTATATCCCTGGGCGTTTCAGTGTAGCAGCAGACGTCCTGTTGAGGCAGGGGCCGAGGCCCGGGGAGTGGATGCTTCACCCCGAGGTGGTGAAGCAAATATGGAGAATCTTTGGGCAAGCCCAAGTGGACCTCTTCGCCTCTTGAGAGACAGCGCAATGTCCCCTTTGGTTCTCTCTAGCTCATCCAGCTCCTCTGGGGCTGGATGCCATGGTGCAGACTTGGCTGAGGTTTTGTCTGTACACCTTTCCCCTGATCGCTCTGCTCCCAGGAGTTCTGGGAAGAGTCCACCAGGACGCAGTATCTGTGCTCTTATTGGCCCCGTTCTGGCCGAACCGAGCCTGGTTCTCGGATCTCATGGCTCTCCTGGCCTGGGGAGATCCCCTTGAGGGGGGACCTTCTATCTCAGGCTGCCCAGAGCTGTGAGGCAGTGGGTATGGCCCCTGAGGGGGCACAACTCGTAGCCTCTGGTCTCTCAACTGAGGTTGTCGAGACAATTCTCCAATCCAGACCTCCCTCCACGAGGCAACTGTATGCCCTGAAGTGGAAACTCTTCACTTCTTGGTGAGGAGGCCGCCAGCGGGACCCAAACTGCCCATTAATGCAGTTCTGGAGTTCTTGCAGGCAAGGTTCTCTGCGGGGCTAGCTCACTCCACCATGAAGGTCTTTGTGGTGGCTATATCGGCTTACCACGCTTCAATTGGTGCTTATACAGTGGGCAGACACCCCCTGCTTACACGTTTCCTCCAAAGTGCACTGAGGCTCAGGCCCCAGGTAGGATCTTGCATCCCTCTGTGGGACCTGGCTGTGGTACTAGAGGCCCTTTCTGTGGCCCCTTCTTATTTGACCTTTGCGCCCGGTTTGGCCAAAGCCTTTCTTTACCCGAGACCGGGTTATGTCTCTGAGGTTCCCTTTACCACACTGCGGCCGGTCGTACTACAGGCCTTCTGTCCTCCTCCCTTCCAGCAGAAGCTTAACTGTGTGTGTCCAGTGCAAGCATTGGACACATACATCCACAGAGCTATCCTGTGGAGGAAAACTGACAAGCTTTTTGTCTGCTTTGGTCCTCTGAAGCGCGGTCTCCCTGCTACCAAGCAAGCCCTAAATCGCTGGATTACTGATGCTACTCGCATCTCATTTGGGTCCTCTGGTATTCCCCCACCTAAGGGGTCCAAGGCTCACTCTACCGGAGGTATGGCGGCCTCTAAGGCCTTTTATGCGAGTGTCCCAATTCAGGACATCTGCGACACTGCGGGATGGTCCACTCCCTTAACCTTTGTGAGGCACTATGGCCTCGATATCCGAGCCACTCCTGGCTCATCTGTCCTCATGCCTTGACTGTGCAATTTCACACAGAAGGCAGGGGAACCTTCAATCTGGTGAAGTGGGCATCTTGTTCCCAAAGCGTTTCAAAGCAGCTTGAGTTCCTGATAGGGAACGTCTCAGGTTACATATGTAACCCAGGTTCCCTGAAGGGAACGAGACGCGTTTCCGGCCACACTTCCAATACCCCCGCCTGCGCTTGCTTCATTCCTTTTCGAAGCTGCCAGTTGGCTCAGTGCATGTGCTTTTAAGCTTCCTGGTTGTGACGTCACCCCGTGTGACGTATCACACCCTGACTGGACGAATTTTACACATGATTCAGAGTGCATAAAAGCTGGAGGCGTTCCCAAAGCGTTTTGACACAGCGTCTCGTTCCCTTCAGGGAACCTGGGTTACATACGTAACCTGAGATGTTTAGCCTGAGACACAACCAGACCATACCCTAAGCATTAAAGTTTAAATTAACATTACTTTGTTTTTTTCAGCAATTACAAGTTTTTGACAACAATTGCAATTTGTTCTCATAGCAAAAATATATTATGCTATCCTAATATATAAAAATATATTGGGTGCTGAGCCAGGAACATTGGTTTGACGCTTATCTCAACACACAGAAGACCAGCTGAAATGTTGCAAAAAAACTCAATAGCAAAGCCCTGAGCTGCTTTGACACCATAACTCAGCTGTAAGAAGAAACATGATTTTTATTACATTTAAAAAAATTCAAACAAGAAATTTGCATAACTAGACATTAATAATTAGACAGTCAAAAACAATAGCAACAGAGAAAATATAAAATAAATGTGACTCAAGTATACCTTCAAACTTTTAATTAAACTAAATATAATGTCAGATTTTACAAGCCCCTATCAAATACAAAAAAAGTACTTTCTGGTAAAGGAGACCAATGCGGGTTGTCACACATTTTACTTCTGTGAATATTTTTCAGGGTAAGTTAACTTTTCAAGTCATTTTCTGTATAGACATACCTTACACTCTGGGCTACAGTTATAAATAAAAAAAAGTGATTAAATGTTATTGAACTAACTACTTTATATTCAATGGGGTTTTTATATAATTAAATATAAATATAATTTAATCTCTTTAATTTTTAGCTAAATTTAAGAAAGCTATTATAAAATAGTTCTAGTTTTAGTTTTTTAAAAGTCTCCAAAATTATTTCAATTTATGACAGTTGTGACACTGTATATTTTAAACCAACACACAAAACCACTGCAAGACACAGCAAGCATCTATGAAATTAATCCTTTAAATAGTTACTAAATAGTGACAACTACAATTATACAAATACATAACAAATACGCTAATTTTCTAAATGAAATAACTTACCTTATTGAGTCCCAGTAATGTTTCGCAGTCCAGTTTGACTTTGAACGTGATGTCACTTGCCAAGACAGCATCCCAACATCTGGGCAACAATATACATGAACTACCTGAAGAAGCTGATCTGACAACTAACCAATGGTCCTAAAATCAAAGTTTAGGTACAGGTGGGCTCCACTGATGTGTCCCAAACTCTAAGCCAGTGTGGCAATGGCCAGAACGAAAACTAAAGCTACTTTAAACTCCTGGTCAGGAAATCTATTATGTTTGTTACCAGTAGCAGGGTCATCTTAACAAACTCTGCCAATACTGCCAGCCAAAAAGACTTTTTAATTCCATGGCCATTATGAGAATTGTTCCTTTCACGCCTTTCTCTAGTTAAAGAAAATGCTGGCCAAGTTAACACTTGGTAAAGAAAAGCTGTCAGGAAGCGTCTCTCAGTTACTTATATAACCTTGGTTCACTGTGAAAGAGAACGAGACACTGCATCTGGTTTGACGCTATGGGGAACGCCTCTGGTGTGATTGGTGTCTGAATCTCATGTCTAATCACACCAATATATTTGGCCCACGGCAGAAAGGCTTCACTTACTGTGTCCAGTTAGATTTTTGAGGACCTATGTCCACCGCTCAGGCCAGTGCCGTAAGACCCAGCTGTCTGTTTTGGTGGCTGCAACAGAGGTAATGCGGTCACAAAACAGTGCTTGTCTCCCTGGATCACAGATGCTATTACCCTGGCCTACAAGTCCTGTGATTTACAGTCACCTTATTTACCCCTAGAGTCCATTCTACCAGTAGTGTAGCATCATCTAAGCCTCTGTCTAGGGGAGCATTTCTAAGTGATGTTGGTGCTGTGGCAGGCTGGTCCTCTCCGCACACATTTATTAGATATTACAGTTTAGACTTGAATTCAACTCCAGAGGCTTACGTCCTCCTGGTTTGACAAGACTAAGTCTGCTCCTGATGTTCTTTGTGCCAATGTTTCACAGCATCTAGTGGCAGGCCTTTCCTCACTGTGGACATTACAGTGTTGAGTTCTCTCGAAAAGGAGCATCTCATGTTACGTATAAAACCCGGTTTCCTGAGATAAGGAATGCGATGCTGCGTCACTTTGCCACACCTCGGGCTGCACAGCCCTCTTTCAGACTTGAATCTGACGATGTATTTTGCTTTTTTCTTCTAAAGGCTTTGTGGCATGCAATGCTACATCACATGACCTTGACTTGCTTATAAATAGGCTCGTTTCTCACAGCGTTAAGCTAGACGCAGCGTCTCGTTTCTTATCTCAGGGAACCGGGTTACATACATAACCTGAGACAATCTTTCAAATCAAAAATATGAAGTTTTTGAGTGGTTTAGTGCGAGTACCCGTGTTGCTTTAGGTTTGCTTTATTTTATTGTAGCCATAATTTTGTGTTTGGAAGGCAGTAAATGATTTTTCAATGTACAGGTATATTGTTAAACAAGTGTTAAACAACTATAAAAGCAATTATAAAAAAACAAGGTAAATACAAGGTAACACATTACAGGAATTTGGAATTTTATTTTACTTTACAAGAATAATTATTTAAGAACTATTTACACTGGCTTAACAACAGTTTATATATGCTGCATTACTTCACATTTATATAGAAATATTTTTCTTTATCATTGCTCTCCTCCAGGATCTCAAACTAGATTGAGATTTTTGTGCCATGATGCAAAACTCAAAAAACAAATTGCTACATTTAGGAAACAGGATAAAGTGACCACTCAGCCACACAAAAGAACAAACTTCATAGACATGAGAAAAGGAAAAAACAAATCCAGACACTCAGTTTAGACTGTGGCAGCTGGCAAAAGAAACATCCTTTGCTATCCAGCTTTCCCAGAACCTGTGAAATGCAGAACAGGCAGAGGTCTGTGCATTTGTTTTTCATGATTAATATTCTGAACTCCCATAGACCATTTTAAATAAATTATAGCTAATAATATTAGTTTTAAAATTCTGAATACATTCTTACAGGAATATTGTTTATAGCTGGCAATTATGCACCGTATTTAGGAGTACACTTCTAAATTCTTAATTCTGATATTGAGCTTAAACCTGATAGGATTGTTTTTGTTTATTTTTATTTTAAAAATCCTGAGAATGGATAGCTGTTGACTGCTAACCAGTTAACACTCACCTGATTAACTGGCCTATATACTAATCAGTTGGCTATTCAAAAGAAGCTGTGCATTCTGGTGAAAGCAGCGGGATAGTTGCTGGTGAAGAGGATGGGATTGTTTTATTAAGCAACATCAGCCTGAGATGCTTTTTAAACAATACTGAAGGACTTCTCGTCTGAGCTCTTATTTTCAGTTACTTTATCCTCATGATTTATTCCAAGGTGTTCCGTTTTTGTAAAAAATAAAGCAAAGTATACTTTTGTAGCCAGCCAAACTAAAACTTTTAAAACAGTCATAGAGACAATTTTTGTTTATGTAAAGCAGCAGTAAAAAAACAAAACAAAATAATAAAATAAAAAACATACTTACAAACTATCCTTTGTGGTGAAATGCAAAATTACAACTTATTATGAAGTAAACGTTTGTATTTATTTTGAGGTTAATCATTCACAAGAACACCTCACTACAAAACCTTGAAACAAAGAAAATAAGCAGAGATGCAACATTCTTTGGGTGTAAAACAGGATATGAACGGGATAAGATGCACAAAAGGAGGAAGGTGGGCTTCCAGCTTTTCTCATCCCAAAGGAGCCAATATGATAGAACATTATGGTAAATTATTACCATTAGTATCACAGGGTGGTTCCAAACATGGAGCTTTACCAATAAATGGTGGCATATAAAATAAATTACAAACTGGTAAATCTTGTAGAAAAACACTTCAGGCAAACACTACAAATTCAGGATTTGATTTGACTGTGGCTTGATTGCATTATAAACTCAGACATACAACTGCCATATTCAAAAAAAAAAAAAAAAACAATCACAGAAAACACCCAAGAGGAGGCAAAAGGCTATATATACATGGGCAAATGCATTAACAAGACATAATAGGAGCCACTCTCACACAAGACTAAATCAACAAGCCCTAATGACTTAAACAGACTAATAAGCCAATAGCAATGCAAGACACACCCAGAAACAATCAGGAACAATGAACAAAGACAAAAGACAGAAACACGCACAACTGATTAAAAACAAACATGAACATAACACATAAAAACAGGAAACAAAAGTAACCAAAACAATTACACTAAAATCACATTGACATTGTTTTTACTTTATGCTGAGTGCCATGTCACTGACCCTATTATGAAATACAACAGTAATTATTAGAAACATTTAAACTGAAGAATAATTAGAAGACCAATGTACAATATGCAGCTATAGTAACCACACATGAAGTTACATACAGTAGATCATAAAGCCATTGTTGAGGTTATTTTGGTTGATCTGTGATTTTAATACCCTGTGATTTCAGTTGTGTCTGCTTTTTTTAATTTATTTCTCTGACACCAAATCAAGCTGTTAGTTAAGACTGCATCAGTTAACATGTGGTAACATTGTTTCGTCTAGGGAGAAAATATGACGGCTATTGACTCGCTGCTTGTCTCCAAACTTCATTACTCAGATACTTGTAATCCTGTCACTCCATTGCTTTGATTCTGATTGACAGGTTCTATTAGGGGTACAGTACTGTAAGCAGTACTTCCACTTACATCTGCACATATCAGAGAACATCTGCATGGCTTTTGAGTTGAGAGGTTATGCAATACTGATAATAATAGTCAATTTAGGGAAGATGCTTCAGCTGTCATCATAGTAAAGAATCAACATAATCTCAAAATGACCATGAATCAACATGATTTGGTGTCTGATGGTTAAAAGTATAGACTGGTAACTGAAAGGTAGTAGGTTCCCTTTCAGGAACGCCTCCAGCATTTATGCACTTTGAATCACGTGTCAAATCATCCAATCGCGGGGCGATACGTCAGAGACGGGGTGATGTCACGACCAAGAAGCTATAATAGCACATGCTTTTGCGCACGCCCCCAGCTTTCATTCAGTGAAACGCTCTATGTTGAATTGTCTGTCGATTTATTGTTGTCTGTCCTAAGCTAGGGAAAGCATTTAAGTTAGAATGCCAAAGGCTAAGGGAAAGACAAGGGGCATTGAAACTCATAAACAACAGCATTACAGAGCTTGTGTTCCTCCCTGCCTGCGTTTTATTACGTGTGGGGATACACATGCTCTGTGCGTTGTCTGTATGGGAGCGAAGCATGCCCAGTCAGCTTTTGAGGGGGCTGACTGTGTGCATTGTGAGCACCTCTCTATGCGCATGCTCCATTCCCGGAGGGCTCTCTTCAAGGTGGGAGCCTTCATTAGTGTTCCACCTGGTGTTAGTCAAATGGGATGCATTTGTGGGGTTCACAGTTAGATTTGGTGGAAGGAATTGAGACGGGCTCATCCCTATCTCATTCCTCACCCACCAGATCCTCTGCTCTCTCTCTGGGTTCGGAAACCCGCACTGCGGTTACTTCCCCCTGGGGGGAGGGCTCATCCCTCCGCCTCTCATCCACTGAGAAGATGGATGCAGACAGCGTTGAGGAACGCAATTTGAGGAGCTGCTGGAGGTTATTACTCGTGCAGTGGCCAAGCTGAACATCAGTTGGCCCGCCACGCAGCACACTGCACCACAGAAAAGCCTCTTGGCTGAGCACACTGAGGTGTCCAGGTCCTGGGAAAGGCCATACTCAGCCCGTATTTTCAGCCCAGCCACCAATTTGTGGTGGGGTTAAACGAGTATGGCTATAAGACCCTGAATGCCCTGGGTGGAGCAGGCGCTAGCTACCTGTCCCCTGGTGAGGCATCCCTGCCCTCTAGGCCACTACGTGTGACATCTGAGCTGTTGGGCAGGGGGTACATGGCAGCAGGTCAGACCGGTGTATGCCTGTGTTGCAGGCTTATCAGGCCGACCTGCTCAAGGGCATTGTTGATGGCAAGGGCCTCACGTCTGAGGACGTGAGTGAGCTCAGGTGGACGGCTGACCTCTCATTGCTTGCCACCAAGGAGACCGCTCGTTCAACTGGGTGGTCTGTGGCAGCCCTGGTGGCCACAGAGAGTTATTTATGATTGACCCTATCTGACATTAAAAGGAAAGATAGGGTCTTCCTATTGGATGCCCCGCTTGAGCCTTCTGGCCTGTTTGGCAACGCAGTGGATACGGTTGTCAGCAGGTTCCAGGAGGCTCGCAAGCCAACGCGGAGGTGCTTCAGCAGTTCCTCCCTCGCCACTCTCTGTCCTATGGGGCTGTTAGGCGGGAACAGCCCCAGCCATGTGCCAGCTCCTTACACCAGGAGGTCCAAAGGCAGATCGTCGCATCCTGGTCACCCCCCTTAAGGGTACGGTTGACGCGGGGCTCAGCCTCAAAGCCCGGGAGGTAAAGACAGATCTGAGGACCATCTTGATCTCCAAGAGGGCTTTGAAAAAGTGGTCCTGACTATTTAAGAGCTTGGTCAGGACCCCAGCGGGCAGCCCCATCTGGGGAGCAGTGGGCAATTACATCGCTTGTTCCTCCTCAGGGCCCTCTGGAGGCCAAACTGTTAACCCTGCCACCGCTGTTGCTTCAGGGTACAGCAGCCTCAAACATGGGCGACTGCCATTGTTTGCCAACTTTAGCAGACATAACAGGGTAGCCGCCTCGGCGGAGGTCAGATCAGAGCTTCCCTGCAGGGCTTCCCTTTCAGGGCACCGATCAAAGCAGTCTAAACTTACTAGAGGCCAGTCTCGAGAGAGACTATCTGGCAGCCTGGAGAGCACTGCCAAATGTGTCCCAATGGGTCCTGAGCACAATAAAACTAGTGTACAGAATCCAGTTCAGTCGCAAACTGCCTCCTTTCAGGGGGTTTACCCTACTTTAGTAGCTTCCACTCAGGCTCTAGTCATGGAACAAGAAGTAGAGACTCTCTTAAGGAAGGAGGCCATCGAGCTAGTTCCTCCTCAACTCAGGGAGTCAGGGCATTACAGACGCTACTTTATAGTTCCCAAGAAAGATGGGGGGGATGCGTCCTATTTTAGATCTGCGTCTTTTGAACCACTCAGTTATGACACAGAAGTTCAAGATGCTTACTGTACCTGAGGTCATGAATCAAATCAATTCCTAGGACTGGTTTGTCACGATACATCTGAAAGATGCATATGTCCACATCCCCATCTTTCCCCCACACAGGAAGTTCCTGAGGTTTGCTTTCAGGGGCAAAGCATACCAATATTGGGTGCTTTCCTTTGGCCTAGCACTCTCACCCCGCACCTTTACAAAGATTGTGGATGCAGCTCTGGCTCCTCTGCGATACCAGGGCATCCGTATACTAAATTTTATTGATGATTGGTTGATATTAGCTCATTTAGAGCAGATTGCAGTTCGGCATCGAGATGTCATCCTGGATCATTTAAAACAATTGGGGTTCAGACTGAACACCAGGAAAAGTGTGCTTTCTCCAGCGCAGAGAAAAACCTATCTGGGCTTGATTTGGGATTCGATAATGATGCAGGCAAGGTTGTCTCCTGCTCGAGTAGATTCAATATTAAGTACAGTCAGGAGAGTCAAAGAAGGCCAGTCATTTACTGTAAAGCAGTTTCAGCAACTGCTGGGTCTTATGGCAGCCGCTTCCAATGTTATTCCATTCGGTCTGCTGCACATGAGGCCCGTGTCACAATTGCGACCAATGCATCCCTTACTGGTTGGGGGGCAGTCATTAGTGGCCGCCCGGCCCAAGGTCTATGGAGAGGTCGCCAACTACTTTGGCATATCAACTGTCTAGAGATGATGGCAGTATTCCATGCTCTCAGACACTTTCTTTCGGACCTGAGAGATCACCATGTCTATATCGCCTATATCAACCACCAAGGAGGTCTGCGGTCGCACCCCCTTTACAAATTGGCACACCAGATCCTTGTGTGGTCCCAGGGGAAACTCCTCTCTCTGAGAGCAGTTTATATCCCTGGATATCTCAATGTGGGAGCAGACATCCTGTCGAGACAGGGGCCGAGGCCCGGGGAATGGATGCTTCACCCCGAAGTGGTGAAACAGATATGGAGAGTGTTTTAGCAAGCCCAAGTGGACCTCTTCGCCTTTCTTGAGACTGTGCAATGTCCCCTCTGGTTCTCTCTAGTTCATCTAGCTCCTCTGGGGCTGGATGGCATGGCGCACACGTGGCCAAGGGCTGCGTCTGTACGCCTTTCCCTCGATTGCTCTGCTCCCGGGAAAAAATACGCCAGGATGAGGTATCTGTGCTCCTAGTGGCCCCGCGCTGGCCAACTCAAGTATGGTTCTCAGATCTGGTAGAGGTACTAGACGGTTCTCAGTGGGAGATTCCCATCAGGAGAGACCTTCTTTCTCAGTCGGCGAGTGCCATCTTACACCCCCGCCCAGAACTGTGGAAGCTGTGGGTATGGCCCCTGAGGGGGTGCAACTCCTAGCCTCCGGTCTCTCAACCAAGGTTGTTTAAACCATTCTGCAATCCAGAGCTCCCTCTACGAGGAAACTTTATGCCCTAAAGTGGAAACTTTTTACTTCATGGTGCAGAGAGTGCCGCCTGGACCCAGCTGACTGCACTATTAATGCGGTTATGGACTTTCTGCAGGCCCAGCTCTTTGCAGGGTTGGCCTACTCTACCTTGAAGGTTTACATGGCATCTATATCCGCTTACCATGCTTCATTAGGTGGCTATCCTGTAGGTAGACACCCTTGGGTTACTCGTTTCCTCAGTGGTGCACTGATGCTGAGGCCCCAGGTACGATCTCGTGTCCCTCCTAGGGACTTGACTGTAGTACTAGAAACTCTTTGTGCTCCTCCCTTCGAGCCGTATAATCCGACAATCCGTCGTGCAGCACTTTTTTGTCTTCGCAAAATCCTCCTTACAACATCATATAGATGACATTCTCATGTGATGTTCATAAGTGTTTTTATATTGAAGACAAAAAATAAGCAGTGTGAAAGCAAACTGCACCAAACCAAAAAAATAAACATTGTATTTGGTATTTGGTCTCATTCCCTTCAGGGAACCTGGGTTACATACAGTTGAGGACAAAATTATTAGCCCCCCTATGAAATTTTATATTTTCCTCAAGATATTCCCAAGTACCTATTTAACAGAGCAAGGAATTTTTCGTTAGAAGGACCAAAATATTTATATTTGCACACCAAAACAAAGAAAAATCTAAAATGACCAGGGACATTATTATTAGCCCCCTATAAGAAATGACTATTTATTAAGTCATCGCACAAGCCACCTTTGTGCAGTGATGTGCTTTACCTTCACAGGTGATGTGCGTAAAGGTGATCAGGTGAAACAGGTGATCTCACTCAATAATTAAGTTAAATTAAGGTATAAAAGCCTCAGTATGGGTCATTGAGCTGTCATTTGAGAAAGCAACATGCCAAAAACAAAGGAAATCAGTTTGGGCTTGAGACAAAGAATTACTGATGCACATAAAACAGGAGAAGGATATACAAAGCTATCCAAGTGTTTCCAAGTCTCAAGAACCGGAGTGAGAGGTATAATCCGGAAATTCAAAGAAAGCCAC